>BJFM01002572.1:14228-34826 GCA_016586285.1 Arothron firmamentum
TTTTTTTTTTTTTTTTTTTTTTTTTACATATTTCATGTTTTGTACTTGTAATCTCTGCTCTCTGATTTGTCTGTCGGACATCCCAGCAGATGAAAGGCTGGTGCATGTAAATATAAGGTCAGTCCATTCATGCTCCACTGTCATTACCTCCACCTCAGTTTCCGCTACCACCACATTGCAAGCCCTTTCATTATTTGGCCATCACTGTTAGCTGTCATTAACCGTGACCAGCAGTTTCACTGAGCATTAGGCATACTGGAAAGTCTATTTGCAAGAGCTGCACATTAGAATAAAAGTACAAAGGAACTACTGCTTCCCTAAATTTGTGAAAAACAAAAGGTCATTCTGAAGATAAGACTTTTGCCTTCTCTTTTAGCGAATATAATGACAAAACCTAAGTTCTTGTCTGTAATACCTCTACTTTAAGGATATTCATATTACCCAGGACTCAAACTGATGGTTACCAGAGTTAAGTGCAGTTCACTAGTGTATCTATTTTTCGGTCTCACCCCCGATTTGGAAGTACAAATTATTTATGACTTAATTTTTCCATCATAATACAGTCTTCTCTTAGTCTGAATAGTTTCAGAGGTTGCAAACGCTTTGTTAATTTGAAATTCACAGCAGTATCCTTCATGAGATTTTTTTGCCACTATATTACATCTCGCCTTAATTCAATTGATGCCATTAAATGTGTTGTACACCAATATGACACAACATCAAAGCTAGCAACAACACAGATAACAAGGCAGAAAGCTCAATGAGGACACCAAGTGTGAGGTGGGAATACAAAAAAGTCATACATCGTGACACTCATCAATATAACAATCCTGTGTCAAAGCAGCAGCGGTTTAAAAAAAGCAAGTATGTAAAATAAACTCAAATGAGTTCATCAGGAATAAGTGAATGAGACAATGGCAAGGGTACTTCAAACATTTCAGAGGGGCTGAGCTATTCTGAGACATATCTTTCAGAGGCTTTTAAATATACGTTTCACCCAGGAAAAGAAATGCAGGAAGGTCAGCATCAAACCAACTCAGAATAAATGAGGGAGTCAAAGAGATCTTAAAATAAACTATTGTTGACCAATATATTTAGCTTGTTCTTGTCATTTCAGCACAAGACCTTACTTTTGTGGGAGATGCTACTGCTTATGAGATGTACAGCCTGTCTCAATACTGTGCCTTTTAAAGATTGCACTTGAAAGGTAAACAGCTATAGTGTTGTTCTGGTCAAGCTTGATACTGCTATGCTATTTTTAATCTGTGGAGCATTAACTATTTTGGAGTATCAACACTGACTACAGACAACCGGGGAGGATGAGGAAAGGACAACAAAGAGATGTGAGGATGGACATGTGTACCTCCGCCAGGTCAGAAAAGAGGACTTGACTGGCACTTCGCCTCAGAACGTCCCAGTAACTCCTCGCCACAAACTCCTGATTGTCTTTTTTAAGCACCTGTAGGAGTGGTCAAGCAGGTCCAGGGTCAGTTCACCTCCATGTCATCAATAACATGTGATCCATTGCCACAGTGTATGTAAGAGGGCAGATTCCTTGCTGTTTAGGAGGATCGTTTCTATATAACATATTCCCACATATTATAAAAAGAACATATGTATTATTGATGCCATTTACTGTGCAATTTGTTAAGCGTCATTGCAGACCAACAATATAAAACTTTACTGAACTTAAAGATGAGTTAGAAGCAAAGAATCTAAGCTATAAAAAAAAAAAAAATCCAAACAACACATCATGTCTTTAAATGGTTCATTTACATTCCAGCATGATTTAACTCTGATTAATCTCTTTCGGTACATATTGATTTACATCATAACCCTAAACAATAACAAAGGTGATTATTTCACCTAAAAGCAGCTCTTCCTTCATTAGCAGAATGATGAAGATTATCCTCACACACTGCTGTGTGGTTCTGTTAGTGTGTTTTCTGCCTTTATAACAGACAGCCACAGGGCTGCGCTCCTGACCACCCACCTTGTGTTTCTCCAGGGAGAACGCAGCATTTTAGCATGACCCCACACTGCTCTGACTTAGCTTCACATTGACAATGCAGCTATCCATCACAACACTGGCAGAACTCCCAGTGGGTGGGTGTGTGTGTGTGTGTGTGTGTGTGTGTGTGTGTGTGTGTGTGTGTGTGCGTGCGTGCGTGCATGTGTCTATGTGTGTTTTGTGTGTCTACTACTAACACTATACTACTACAAACACTGAAAATTATGTTTCTACACTGTAATACATCACCATAAAAAATATTCACTCATTATTATTGAAGAACGTCTCACCACTATTGGGGGGCAGCAAGCCTGCTTCACTTTAAACATTAGCTATTCAGAACCTGATCCGTTTCCTCTTAAGATGAATGCGAGTGTCCTTACAGAGTAGATGCTAATTTCTGTCTGTAGCCAACACTCATCCAACATGAATAACCTAACACGCATGCATGTGTAAACAGTCTCAAATGTATAGTGCCTGATTGTGTTAGGAGCTTTAGAGTGCTCCCAGTCATTCTAAATTATATCAGTCTCTCTTTGTAAGAGTTCATCTCTCCTGACCCCTAAATCTATTACTACCCCTCTGCCATCCCTCTGTCCATTCAGCGCACACCCTGGAATCATCCCTTGATCAATCACTCTGCAGACCTGACAGATGGACACCGTGTCTTCCTCTCTCCCTCCCATTCTTTCTGTCCATCTATCCTTTCACAGAGTTTACTGTGTGCATTTTACTGACAACACAGGATAAGGTGGACTGGGTCAGGGTTAAGGGTTCTTCAAAGACTAGGTCAGGAAACAAAAGTGGGTGACAGGGGCATTAAATGCACTCCTCCAACCAGAAGGGTGGACAGCGAAGATATTTAACAAAGTGTAAGCAGTAAGCAGAGATCATTATATTCATCATATGAAAATACTCGGCTGCATGTGAAAAATTTAATAAGTAATGTTTTAAACATCATTAAAACTGGCAGAAATTCCTCATAAGCTCTTTCTCTGTTAATCGATTCACTAGTTTCTCTCAGCAAACTACCAAAACAATAGCAGAAAAGACACTAAGGGATTTGGATACATACGCTGTTCATGGGGGCAACCTGATATCCATAGAGCTGCATACTCTAACATACAGGGACAGACATGTGGAAGAAAAAGGGGGGACAAAGCATGCAGTCAGAGAGGAAGAGGAGAGAAGGTAAAAGACATGTTAGTACATGCGAGGAAAGAGGCCGTAGGTAGACTCTGCAGAGGGACGTGCCATTTTCAACACATCTGTAAACTTTGCAACAACACTGGCACTGCAACTGTGTGAGAGAAAAAACATGTATATTTTCTGTTTCTTTACTGGACTATGTGGTTATAAAAAGCTATTTTGAAAAAACAGTCTCACATAACATGAATCGTGACCATAATCTGCAACGACTAAACCTGACACTGATGTGCTTATTTTAAGAAGATGTCTAACATTTCTATCCAGGCTTTTCATCTTTAACAGTTGGCCTCCCTTTGGACCCGTAGGCCCAATGGAAAACAAAGTTGCAGGTGCTGACTGGGTTACTGCAAAGCCTCACCTCCACATGCTGAAAATGTCATTTTCTTTCAAGAGTGTATCCCATTTAAGTGGTATACAGTTGGTGTGACTGTCACAATAAAGAGATACCTTTGTCAAAAACAGATTCTGTTAGGCCGCATCCACTTAAACACGGTTACATGAAGGGTGCTCCAACACTTTTGCAACTACCAAAATACAAATGTCACTTAGTACGGATGATGATGTCACATAATACATACACGTATATATGTTGAAACATTTCCTTTTCCACCTTCTGGTGGCAGAGGCCCACAAGATTACTGATACTGTTTCATTCACATGTTTAGTTGCAGGAAAAAAATGATCATTGTACTCATGTGAGCTAAAGGGAAGAAGGACTAAGAAGTAGTAAGCATATATGGATACATGTTAACTATCAGTCACAATAAATAAATTTGGTAACACTTTAGATTAAATGAACACAAATTCACCATTAACTACCTGCTAACTAGCAGGGGTATTAGCAGCAAATTGATGCACTATTATTCATAGCAAAGGTTAATGGTTAATATGTGTTCCCCAATCTAAAGAGTTACCATAAATTGTTTACAAAAAATAGAATGCTGGAATACTGAACCTCCTTACCAACTGTGCTGACTTCTCAGCATCTCCTTTCCTGCTTTTCTTTTCATTCTTCTTCCTGAAGATCTCCTGAAGCTGTAACATGATGTAGATTTATGATTCGATTCAGCAACTAACTATTCACAAACCTATATGGTTCTGTCACATAATTGTCATGAATGTTAAAAATTTAATGTGGGAATAATGAAAGGATTTCAAAACACCTGGATTAAATGATCACTAGCCAGTTTCCAGAGCACAGGTTTACTATACTGGCTGCTATGAATGTGATATAAAATTATGTTGATATAGTATTATATTATGTACTTGCATAATTATATTTTGCAATTATAATATTATATTGATATCAAAAATATCCAACTGCATAAATTTGACCTTGGCTTAAAGCAGCAGCAAGGCTTCTACACTAAGATACAACAACATGAAAAATCACACTACTAGTATTTTCATAATTCTTCATTACCCACCAAATACAATTTAATAATGAACGCCTTTATATTAAAAGCATGACCTTTCGTGATGTGAGCATAGGCGAAGAAAACAACAGTATTTTTGTTTCGAGCTTCTACACTCACCACTAAAAACTCCCTCTTGTCGACCATCTGGTTGCCGTCTGCATCAAACATATTGAATGCAATCTTAAAGCCGGCATGGGGCTCTGTGAAGGATAGGAGATCACATACTGTGTGAGAATGTGAGTGTGTGTGCATGCTTGTGTGAGTGTATGTATTTAAGCCAAACAGGAATTACAAATGGAATGGAGCCTGAATTTGTTCATGTCTTCGTCTTAATGCTTAAAGTGTTTGCTACATTTCTGTTGTTGTCCATTTTGAATGTAAAATAATGTTGGTTAAACAGATCTAAAGGAAAATACACATTTCTATTTGATGTACCCATACTGAGTTACACTAGATACCAATTATAAGTATATAAAAATCGTACATACATATATTATCTATGATTGGTCTCTGATCATCTGCAGAAGAGATAGTTTGACTGACATACAGTATTGTTAATATTTTCAAAGTAAAATTCCTACAGGGACACTGATAAAACATAAGAAAAAAAGTGCAGAGACACAGTGACTTACTTGTCAAGATGCAGAGCAGGAACAGGTACTCTGTGTAAGAAATGATGCCTAAAAATAACAACATGAGAGCGAGAGTTAACGAAAAGGTCACATTTAACACACAGAATGTTTACAGATGTTCAAAAACTGTGGGCCTCACACACACACACACACACACACACACACACACACACACACACACACACACATTCTCTCTCTCTTTTTCTCTGACACACTTAATCCTTCTTTTCATGAAGATAACATCTCAAAGTGTCTTCTGGGGCTGAGCTGCCAGCAGTCATTTGGCCACACACGTTTCTTTTTCTACACCCCAAGTGTCCAAAGTAAAGACTGGCTGGTTTGGGGGTGTGTGTATATGTGTCATTGTTTAGTTAAGCAAGTGAAAAATGTTTCAGGAGATGATCCTTTCTTGCCTCAAGCCCATTTAGGAATCTTTGTAGCAGTATCTACTTTTCTGTCTCTTTTTTCGCTTTCTGTTCTGATGGTTCAGATAGTTCAGGGTGACTCGCTTGAGTGTTCCGGGAGACTGCTTTCCTATGTGTGTGTATACATGTGTATAGGTGAACATGACACCACCGAAAACCTAGTGTGAGCCTTGTGTTTTGCTGATGCGCGACTGTTTTGTGTAGAGGAGCTGATTTGGAACTGAATTCTCTTTATTCCCATGTAGCCTGAGCTGTCCAGGAGGTACGCTGTGAAACAACTAAGGTTTCTAAATCACATTCTGAGTGTTTACATTCACATACTCTTGGCTATATGGTGCTAAAAAGGGCATGTGAAGAAGATTTAGGCAACGGTCATTGTCTTTTTAGATTTGCATCACACTGACATCATTACAGATACTTTATTTAGTATTTGCAGGTTTGTGATTCTTTTTCTTATTATTTGGGAAGGTAGTAAATGTATGATGATTTTTCTTTTTTAATTTCTATCCTTATATAGTTAGTATTCTTTAGTTTAGTTCAAAATTGATCCTAAATCCACAAATAATGATAGTATGAAATATCATGCAAGGTGTAATGTGTAGGATAGCATCACATTAGAGAAAGAAAAGGTGTATCAGAGAAACATCTCCTGAATTCCAAGGTGGCAGGAGAGGAGGTTTATTTTTAGTTTCCAGCAGGTTGTTTGGCCATAAAATGGGACAGCATGATGCCAAGTCCGGATTAGAGATACCTACAGTCGTTCACACACACGCACGCACGCACGCACGCACGCACGCACGCACGCACGCACGCACGCACACACACACACACACACACACACACACACACACACACACACTATGGTGTCACAGATTGCCGGTCCATGGTATGAAGGACTGATCTATAAATTCCATTTTTTAAAAAGAAAAAGTCATTCTTAATGTCATTAGAGACTGTTTAGTTCTAGGTAATGTACATGTACTCTGTCCAACCTCTTTCTCTTAGATTGCGGAACAGTTTGGAGGATCCTCTCCATACTGGAGGAGTGTCAGCCAAAATCTTCTCCAGCTCCTATCACATACAAACACGTCATTTAGGTTATGTGACACAACATACTGAAAAACAAATCTTCACTGATACGTTTTGGTATAAATTCTGGCTTTACGACCTGCTATGGCAACACCTAAATGTACCATGTTGCAAATTACATAATTAGTTAAAGCTTGTATTATTAACAATGTCAGCATGAATAGTTTCCAGTGTGAAATTTTTTCTGTTGTGGGAAATGTGTGTTACCTGCCTGTTTTGTCAAAGACCTCCAGGGCCTCTTGTCTGCAAATATACAATAAAGAGAAGAGAAGAGAAGAGAAGAGAAGAGAAGAGAAGAGAAGAGAAGAGAAGAGAAGAGAAGAGAAGAGAAGAGAAGAGAAGAGAAGAGAAGAGAAGAGAAGAGGGTTTGGGTGGGCTTGGTTAGATAGCATCAGTAGGAATGGTCTTTATGTTCTGACTATAGTTACAACACAGTATACACACACACACGTGCGCACGCACACCCACAAACTGTATATACACTGTCATTATTACAGGCCCATTTGCAGCATTTAAAGTGCCCTGTTCTTGTCTTTGTAGTAAGCGGAATGTCCTCGTAAAAAGCACACACTACTTTTGGTCAGTTTTATACAAAAAGCCTCATCTAATTCAAGTTCAAAAGAGGAATTAGAGGATGTCGGCAGCAGAGAGGGCTTCTAAGGCTGTATAATATGTCAGTGAGCTCAGGGTGGACGTAAACACATAAACACAGGTGCACAGTTTGCATGCATGCACAAGCTCATGGCTGGAGAAAGAAATATTACATTTTTATGTGCTGATTTTAATTCTGAAGGCAGTTTTTGCAACAACAGTATCTGGTTTAGATATTTACAATCTAAGAGAAAATTGTAAAAGAAAATGTGTGCGTGTGCATGCACGTGCGTGCATGTGACAGAGAGAGAGAGGGAGAGAGCCTAACATTAACCTCAGACTAAACAAAAGCTGTAAAGCCATCTGCGTTGAGTCTGGCCAGCCAAGAATAATCTGTTACCACTGGCAGCAGGTTAACAGAACGAGCAAAGAAATGTTTAAACCCGGCGCTGCTGTGTGTTTTTTTAATTGACTGCAGCCAAAATAAACAAATAATTTGTAGATATTAAATGTAGTGCACATATTTATATAGCATTAGGAATAGGAATCCTAACTGTCAATAATTTTTATAATGTGCGTCCTAAACTACAAAACTGAAGGTAGATTTTAAATGTTTTCTTAGAGTTCATCTTTCCATTAGTTTAAGACATTAATTCCAGTTAAAAAAAACAAACAAAAAACATACTTCGCGGTTCGCTCATGGTGACAGATTCAATGAAGTTCTGCGGAGTCATGTACAGCTGTCCTTCATACTCCACAGAGCTAAACATATGGAAACGATGCTCATGGGATGACATGTGGACGTCTCCATCCTCAAAGTCAGACGGGCGATCCTGTAGACACAAAATTTGACAATAGAATCAGCTGAATAGAGGCAGGACCAGTTGTGAGAATGGGATACACCTGCAGAAATTGTTACAATGGCAGGCAGAAGCACATTGTGATACGAAATGTACATGTAAGATTAATATTTCTGGAAAACCCAGTCATATTTGTTCATTTTTCCCAATTCATTTCAATTTAAATGGTACTCTTACAATAACAGGCAGCAGAATCTCAAGAATATGAGCGTTTTGACAGCTTTTGAGTATCTATGATGAGATCTATTATGATCTATTTTTAGAATACAATTTATTTAGCTCTATGAGCTTAAAACACTGAGCAGCATATTTGCAGAGCAATATAGAGCCCAGGCCCAGATCAGTAGCTCATCACTACTTTTTGCATCGTTATCCTCTCTTGCTAGCTGCACGTGTGAGGAGCTGTGGCTTCAGCCTGATTAGCTGCAATGTATGTAAGTATGTACTCAGACCGTATGCAATTAACTGGGAGGTTTTCAAACCTTCTTTCAGCGACCCACTGGGGCCCAGCACTCCGAGGATCTCACTCAGCTCAGCAAGCATAGTAATAAGCAGAAATATTCATTCATAAGGTTTTGATGAGGTCAAAAATAGGAGAATGGTGCTCTGCTTCACAGGAATGAGTGTAATCAAGGGTTCAAGCACAGCTGCTCACAGCTCTGGGTGTCACTAATGAAGTGAGTTTATAAAATTCTGCAAACATTCTCTGCTACCACTGTGGCAGTGTGTAAAACTAGATACTGTAATTTTTTTTATTTTTTATTTTTTTTACAAAAATACATCTGTTCCTTTTGCCTAGTCCATTTAATTTTTCTCAGGTGACTATTTTTTCCTGTTTCCTGTCACCAGCTGTGATAATCTTTATTTCTCATTTCTGTCTGCTTAGCAGCAGTAGCACCATTAATGTTAACAGGTTTACAGGTAAAAATGACAACAAAACAACATGCATTTCAGACAGGAAATATTAATTCATGTACTGAAGTGTCTCCAAACAGTATTTTTGCAGCATTTTTCAATACTGTACATTCTCTTAACATGACTGAGAGGCTGCCAGGTCTTGAATATTCTCCGTCCTCACTCTTTAGGTCTGAACCTGGGTTCACTGAAACAAAGTCAGGTTTCAGAATATGGATATCATTGCCTTTTAGCATGACTTAAATGGTAATCTTTACTTCTTATTGTTGCAAAAGCCACTGTTACTTTAAAGCAGTGTGTTATTCCCTACAGTGTTGGTGTTTTGCTCTGGGGACAAGTCTTCCTATTTTCCCTGAAATCCAAGTCCTGAAAAAGCTGCCTTCACTTCACGTAACAGATGGCAGTTTATGTCTTTCCCCACTGGAGTTATCTCACTGCCAAACTGGGTGGATATCGCCAACATTCTCCAGTCACGAGGCTGCCTCAGCTTGCATACAGTCTATATCTCCTGCTTCTAAAGAGGCAACAAATGACACTTTTATTTTTATTTACAAAAATCACAAATGATTTTTTTCTTCTTTTTATTATTACCATAATTAGTTGTTTTTTTCCCCATGTTATTGTCATTATTGTCCACAAAGCTGTTCACTTCAGCATGTCAGACTTAAGAAATCTTATCAAATCTCCAAATAGGAAAGAAAATAATAATAATAATAATAATAACAACAACAACAACAACAACAACAACAACAACACTAATAATAATAATAATAATAATAATAATAATAATAATAATAATAATAATAATAATAATAGTAATAATAACGCACTATGGAATAAAGTTTGGGTTTTTTCTTGCACCAGACAGCCTCCATTTTCTTTCAAGTGTGGGCCTCCTTTCTTTTGTTTGTCTACTTTTCCTGAGAGCCCTGCAGCTAAGCAGACATCCATTGCCATCCAGAGCGCAAGACATTTTTCTTCCTTCTATTTTTGTGTTTGCCAGACAAAATAGTTTCTTGGTCCAACAACATGGTTGGAAAATGTCAAAAATAACAAATGAATGAAAAAGCTGTTAAAAAGTATCAAAGTTTTGCTTGAAAGACCACTGGGAAAAATAACAGTAAAGCAACTCAGTATTAATTTTGACAAAATCATGATCTGTTTTTCCACATTAACAAGACACTTGTTTGGAAAAATTTGATATTTGGGTTTGGGAATATATAGCTGACAGTGACAATGCTGGGAGATGCTGTTTGCTTTAACTGGGCACTGGACTTTATTTAGAAGATCTTTCTTCTCTAATAAAACATGTGTTATCCTAATGTTTATAAGGAGAGATAACTACATTAACATAATGGTTTAACTTATCTTCACATTTATTATGAAAACAGAAAAGGTCAACAAGTGGGGATGTATTGAATTTTTTTTAAGTCATTGATAATGTTTAGTGTGACTGCGGGGTTTTAATTTGCTGTTGACTGGAAAAAAGTTCTCAACACGAAGCTTTAACTTGCAAGGCTGTTTTAGTTGCCCTATGACGACCTGAGTGAAAGTCAACACCCGCTTACGTCATTTCAGCACCAGCGCGAGCGGAGAGCGACACTCCAGCATCTGCGCGCGCACGCCATCCTACCAGCCAAACAGTGAACCAAATGTTTCCACTGGGTGTGCTGGGAATCAATGACAGACTTTATCCGCGACCATTATGGCTGCAAATGGAAAAAAAGACCAGCCTGTCTACAGTTTTGTGGCTCTAGCCTATCGGCGGAGGAATTTTGCAAAATAAGCGCTCTTACCCCGTTTTCAGAGATATTGTTATAGAGAATATCATCACTATAATATCATCGTTATCATAACAGAAAACGATTTTATTATATTTCCTACCTTCTCTTTGGCTTCAACTACATGGAAGGACCGTAGGAAACCGCTGATGCTCCGTCTCCTCCTCTCTCTTCCGCTTGTCATACCGTTGTACAAGTAAAGCGCCGCAGCACCGCCGGCTGCTACACACAGCCCAGCAGCCACACACCTCCGTGCCTTTTCTCCACCAAAGAATTCGCTTTTAGCCGTCGACCTAAGGTTTTTCTTAACGGCCAGCGCTGCCACTCTGCGGAAGGCCGCCATACTTGCTGTTTCTGCTGCTGTGCAGCTGCGTCGAGGCTCGAACTTTGCGTTCGGCACAAAATTATCGCGTTTCTTGGGTTTCATCGCGAGACTCATCACTCAGTGGACGCTAAAGCTCGCGCTGTGTGGTGAACCACGGTCAATTATAAACTGGAGTTAAGCAGTGGACTATATTCACCTATTTGACTTAAAAAAAAAAAAAAAAAAAAAAAAAAGCCCTTTCAGAATAATTTACTTATACCGTTTTACATCGAAGGACATTTTATAACTACATTCCCAGAATGAGCTGTCAGTCGTGGATAGAATCACGTGTGCTGACATAAAGAAATGTACTGTTTTGTAGGATTATTGTAATGTTCTCCAGTTAAAAAGTGACTGCCTGGTTTTCAATCAATAACTGATTTAAAACGCAAAACTCAACATCAAGCATGCTAAGTAACGCATTAAACATATCCCACAAAATGAAGAAATAACACTGGTTAAACGCTGGTTCAACTGGTCAGGATAAATCCTCATGCTGACAGTATCCCTGTACTATGTGTGGTATTTCATAATAATGTTAAATGAAATTACATGCGACACATTGAATGTCATTAACAAGACATGGTATTCCTGCCATCTGTTTTTGCATTCAAAATCTTTAAAAAAGATGGATAGCAAGCTGACTACAGCCTTTGGCGTATGCAAAAGCTGGCAAATCACATTCAAAACACTGTAAAAACACCCCCTCCGCCAAAACAAAACAAACAAAACAAAAAGTTCACCACATACATTGCCTCATATACAACAGTTGGGCAAACTAACTTTCACAAGTGGAGTAGAGGTGATTTTCAGGAGGGCCAGTATTTGATTGCCACGTGTGAAGGGTGGGCTGAAAGAAGCCAGTGGAGAACAGATATCAAACAAATATCAAAGATCAGCTATCCATTCATGTCTTTATAAGACTAATGCTCACCTGATGGGGCTTTCTGATGACTTTGATGGTGGGAGAATAAAGGAGAGAAGAGTAATAGATGGGCCTGTCCCCTGTTCACACATGAAGCATGGTGGATAAGCTCGACCCAAGCCACATTTAACACAACGCTAACACAGATCAAACAGCTATCACAAATCTCATTGTTGACATGGAGCTATTGAAAGATTCATTATTGATATTAAGCCCTTAATTGGTTGCTTTGATTTTTATTGTGTGTAGGGGGGGGGGAAAACTATTATGATGACAAGTCATAAAAGAAGCACGCCTAATTGGTTAAGAAATGGAGATTATAAACTGGCCATAATCCATGCCAACATTTTTAGGAAAACAAAATAAAACAATTGCAACAAGTAAGCACATTGCAGTTTTCATTTAAATATATTTTCAAATTTATTTATCTTTTAGTAGTTAATTCAAGCCTCTGTAGGGATAGAACACTCTTAATGGATATTTACGCACAGATTTAGGAATATTCAAAGCAGAATATTCAAAGCAGAAAAACTGAATAAAGACTATATAAAATTTAATGCATTACAAGCTATGTTTTGATCCTGACATTTTATCCTGTCAAGGACCCCTGGAGTTTCACACAGCCTGCTCCATAAAAAGCCTGCATTAATAACCTCTAGGCTACTTTTTCAGTTATTCCATTAACTGAGCTTTCGATTAGGTTGTAATTTCTTCTCTCTGTTGTGTGTGTGTGTGTAGGTGGGTCTGCTGAAGGGTGGGGGATAACCCTGGGGGCTTCTTCCTCCCTCCGCGCTATGGTTGGCTTCACACCCTCCCTCTCCCAGCAGACCTATGGAGGATATATTTTAAAGAGAGCCATGTGACCCTGGGAACCGATTACCGGCACCTTGTAAACACGAGTAGAAAGGTGGCATTGTAATTGACATCTTCATTTTAGTCGATATTCCAATGTAACTGGGTCTGCGGGGGATTTTGATCGATCCTGTCCACTCAAAAGTTACTTTAGCAGGTCATAAATAGTGATGAAGCAGGGGGAAACGGGAGCGACACCCGCCACCCGCAGATATGACGCAGGCACACAGGCGCACAGCTGATCAGAGAGCAAAACCAAACGCCTCTCTCGATAGTTCTCTCCTCTGCTGCAGGAAAACGGCGGGGAAATGACCTGCAGCGATCGCGCACAGAACACCTCTGCACCTTTAACTCATTTGTCAGCGCAACCCCCCTGGGAGGGGGCAGCTGTGTGCGCGCTCACGAGTCTGTGTGCGTTTTTGAATAGCTGCCAAAATCAATACGGGCCCGAACGGACCTCCGTATGACTGGACAGATAAACGCACGTTTAAAAATAAAGACCCATGCAAAAAATGATAAACTGGCTATGATGAAGACACGAGAATAAAAACAAAGATTTTTAAAACATCATGGACGTTATCGGGTAACGGTCATGTAACCCCTTTTCTGGTTATTACCCAATTTCCTCACAGGATCCCTACCCTTTGAAGCATGTGTGCCTTTGATTCGTCTTTTAAGGCCACAATTAAGGCTACGTGGGCTCATGTGCTGTTCAAAGCTTCGCGAAAAGATCAATGAGGGGATTGACAGTCAAGTGATGTCGTTTGCACAGGTGTGTGTGTGTGTGTGTGTGTGTGTGTGTGTGTGTGCGCGCGCGCGCGCGCGTTTTACATAAAACGGACAATAAATCAACAGCGGGGTGGGAAAATTACGCAAATGGGGGTTTCCTATCTCTCCGCACCTGAGTCATTTTTGAAACGGGGGCATGAGGTTGTAAAGGGTTTAGTTTGCATCTACTGAATTGCAGTCATGAATCAAAACAGTAGCCGAAACTGAGATTCAGCTCTGCTCCCAGTGCAACTATGCGTGCAGTGAGGTGTTTTGAGGCAAAACATGACAGGTTACATTATAGTAGTTGGAATTTCCACTTCTAACCCGAGTTCCAGGTCCCGAAACTACCGGTAAACGTCAAACTTGTACAATAAAGCACTGGAATGAGGTATTGTTTCAAATTCGTCAGAAATGAACAGCTAATGGGGAAATGGTACTAGTTTACATAAAGGGCAACTCGGGACGCGTCTCCATTGGAATACAAGGTTACATATCTAAGCTACTGCAAGTGGAGTGCAGTTGCGCATATGCTTTGCGCTGCTGCTGGAACCAAGCGCAGCGTAGGATCTAAAGTGAATTGAAGAGAAACGGAGAGAGATCAAAAATATACTGAGAGAGGGAGGGAGGGAGAGAGAGAGAGAGAGAGAGAGAGAGAGAGAGAGAGAGAGAGAGAGAGTAGAATGAGGGAATGGCAGGACTCCAGAGAAAAGGGGTGTATCCCGAGGTGAAGCAGAGAGAGGGAGCGTGTGTAGGAAAAGAGAAAGGGATAAATAGCAGGGGAGAGAGACACGAGGAACACTGACTGACGTGGGGGATTCTAGCAAACGTCACGATTACCCGGGAGATCAGCTTCAATTAAAAGGCTGTGTAATTACCGGCGCTGCTGGCGACTGCGCAAAAACGCTCATCTCTTCGTGATTTTCGACCTTCGCTCGCACGCAACTTTTCTTTTTCTCTTCCTGACGGATAGACCCACGCTCACCGGCCCGCACCGAACCTCCTGCTCATCATCTGGACCGCGATTTGTATCTGTTGTATAAACGGGATCGGGTGTCCTATTTGTAATGGGGGCAGCGGCGGAGGTTGGGAGCTTCGCCAACGGACTTCTGGACAGCTTTGGCCCCGCTCACGTTGGCTCTCATTTCGTTCTCACGCCCGTCGGTGCTGTGGACTACAACTCGATGGGACTGATGATGGGGGGTCACAGTCAGCAGCAGGACCACCTAGTATCGTCGGAGAGGCTATCCCGGAGCCTGGCAAACCTCAGCCATCTGAAGGGAATTCTGAGGCGTCGGCAGCTCTACTGCAGGACCGGATTCCACCTGGAGATCCGTCCCGACGGCACTGTGCAGGGAACAAGGAAAGACCACAGCAGATTCGGTACATTATTATAATTCTGATTAATATTTCATACGCTTAGAGCAGTTATAATGAAAAATAGCTGCTGATGCTGGAGGTGGGGAAAACAGAAATAGAAACTTTAGATATCAGATCTTGGATGAAAACCATTCAACTATTGCAGCATATATCATGAGCATATGGTATTAACACATGTAATATCTGGATACCTATTCCACTCCAGCCATACTGCAACCATATTCAAATTCTAAGGTGACATTCTGTGATAGCAGCTGCTACTCCTGCAGGGTACTTGTATTCTGTGGTGCTGCTTAAGGATTGACTGAATAAGTGTTTAATATCAGCATTTTGGACCCATCAGATAATCCATATCTGCACATTTTGCATGGACATAAGATTGGAAGCATCTCTTGATTTTCCATGTATAGAGATACAGCACAAAGCAGATCAGGAGCAGAGTTGAGATTTCCTTTAGTGCTGCAAACCTTGCACCATTGCTGTTACTTGATTAATTCCTTTTGAGACTCCTACAAGCTGCGTTATAGTTTATCCCCCAAGTTCGAGTTACATTTGCTCAATGCAAATATTTTGAATAGCGCTGCAATAGTTTCACTTTTGTTTTTAACTTTAAAGTATGTGTTAACTGAATGTGTTGTATGTTTTTGTGTGCAGGTATTCTGGAGTTCATTAGTCTGGCTGTGGGACTGGTTAGTATCCGAGGCGTAGACAGTGGTCTGTACCTCGCCATGAACAGTAAGGGAGAACTGTATGGCTCGGTGAGTATGGATGAAAACATGCACAATTATTATTATTTTTTAAATGTGGTATATAATTAATGTGAATGCCCCGGCCAGCAGGTGGCATAATTTAAAATCCTGAATTTTACAATTTTCTCTACTTTTCTCTGTCCCTGTAGGAAAAGCTGTCAGCAGAATGTGTTTTTAGAGAGCAGTTTGAGGAAAACTGGTACAATACCTACTCATCCAACATCTATCGGCATGGAGAAAAAGGCGCATTTTACTTTGTTGCTCTCAATAAAGATGGGACATCTCGAGATGGAACAAGATCGAGGCGACATCAGAGGTTTACTCACTTCCTGCCAAGGCCTGTCGACCCGGATAGAGTACCGGAACTGTACAGAGATATACTGAGCCAGAGTTGAGATTGAAGGGGCTTACACTGAGCTTGTCAGAACTTCTAAAGCAGCAGAAGTCCCAATTTTGCCTTGGGAATTCATGTTGTCCTGAAAAAAAGAGAAAAAAACAGGACCAGAAGAAACACATCCAAGAGTCTGACCTAACTGCTTGCATGGTGGAAGTAATCAGACTCTATCTGGTGCAGAAAAGTCGAGATGGGCTATGCAGCACCAAGAACCTGTAGAAGATGAGGCATCCCCTGGTGGACACAGAGGTTAAAATCTTGTGCTTGTAAAACCACTTTCTTGGACTATGCAGAGACTCTGGTGGCCAAGCATTATTATGCATTTCATTCGGATTTTTACTGATTATATTCAACTATCTGCTAGTCCAACCTGCATGTAAAATGGAACAGATGTCAATCATTAGGATTAACAACAGCTCTTTACTGTATATTCAAAAGTCCGTACTATGGCTGCTACTTTAACAGTTGACGAAAAAAAGAAAAAAAAAATCATATTTCATTACACAGTGTGGCTGGTTTACACAAAAGACTAGTTTTATGCACCAGAAGGCAGACGTGTATGTTCTGGCGCTACTGCCTGCCATGCTAATGACAAGGGTGGATTCACTTTGCTCCAAAGATGGATGCTGCTCATAGAAAATGATTTTTTGTTTAAAAAAAAAAAAAAAACTACAAAAGAAGGAGTATGGATGCTGTGGAGATTTATGCTGGCTTCTACTGTGGTGTCCTGTGATGGAGAACTGTGTGTGAAGGAAGTGGGAGCATCTGTCCAACAGGGACACCTTTACAAACTGTTGGCAGATTTTATTCTTATTTATGAGCTTTTATTTCCTATGACATACAGTATATTTATTTCATATATTTATTTATTTTGAGAATATATTTTTTCAGGTATGAGATTAAATAAAAAAATAAATCCAGAAAGAGACACGGAGGATTTTCTTCATTTACTGTCCTTACTTGCAAATGCTAAATTTGTATGTATCACTTGAGCCTTTCAAAACTTAAGGATAAGTTGTAATGATAGGAATTTGAGGTTGACTGCACAAGAAAAGACACAAGACAAGATTTGAAATTAAAATAGAGCTAATTTAAGAACAAATCTTTAAACCTTACTAATAGATCAGGTAATGCAAGAAAAAAGAACATCAGCAAAAAAAATTCTGAAATATAAACCATTTTATCAACTAATACCCACCTCTTTCTTTATTATTCGTACTGAATTAGCAAAAGGAAAGAACACACAGATACAGCAAACTATTGAGCACAACAGCCGGTTTAAGGTGTGTTATAAAAGGTTTTGTTGCTTTTGTCAATATTTAGTGTCACCTAAATGTCTGTTAGTTTGTCCACATATACTAATTAAGAAAGAGGCACCTGTAGTTGCATCATTTCCCATTCAATTACTCCCAATATTGCAGTTCAATCCATGCAAACAGTGGCGAACCACTCTGAAGGTGTCTGCTCCTACTCATTTTACTTTCATTGTAAAGCAGTTTTGCAATGACCACACATCCAAAGCCCATGTGACAAAATAGAACTACACTAGCTTTTTAACTGAAGTTGTAAACCTTTACAGTAAGCAACAGATCAGCCCTGCATTACTCACTTGGCTTGCAATAAAAGCCTGAAGTCATGCATGTGAAGAGACAGGATACTGTCCCTATGACAGACAACTGCAATTAGACGAGTGATTGGCAAGCCAAGAGCACTGTTACAATCTTTTATCCTCCCCTTCATTCTCCCTTCCAATGCGTCGGGTGAGTCATCCCTTGTTAAGAGGCCTGACGCTGAACTGACATCACTCGCTGAGGAATCAAAGATGAACAAGTAAAATAATGCTGGGTCAAACAAAACAAAGAATACGGGATCAGTTCTGGAAAACAATTGTAACTAAATACTTTCAAAGTCCAAAAAACACTTTTGTTAAGCTACATTTTAAATTTAATGATATATCTGCTCTTATGAAACCGTGAAGACAAGAGGCTTAACAGCCTCAGCATAGGAGTTTTGGTCAGAGCTGTTTTATGTCTGCAGCTGCAGCACACTTCAAGGAGCCGTTTCCATGTTTAATGCCTGCATGCAGGCTCATCAGCTTGGCAACATGTTTCAGATAAGATTACAGGATGCTGCGGCTTTACATCTGCCCAACTGGACGGGCAGGAGCGCGGCTTCATTGTGTCTAGTTAAAACAAGATTCCGCGTGTATCTAATCCTCTGATAAATGCATACAATGTAGAATGAGATTAATAGAACATCAGACAGCAGCTGAGTACCAGCATATGTGTCTGCCTAGTGTTGAGAGAGAGAAAGACACCGACATGAAAGTTTATACGAAACAGGTGGGAAGGTATATAAGAAGAAATAGATGTAGGCTATGAGGGTTCTCAATGTTGTCAACCTGTCGGGTTACAATCTTCCTTTGATGTGTGTGTTTGCAGGGAGGTGGAGGCACGTTTATGAATCAAAATGACTGCGTAGATTCATGTCAGTACAAAATCTCTCTCTCTTTTGCCCTCTGTGTGTGTGTGTGTTTGTGTGATCTCCAAATCTGTGTGAAGGTGAGCCAGGGGTTCTCCTGACTAGAGGGCTGTTTGATTAATGTGTATGAAGGTGTGAGTGTGTGTGTGTGTGTGTGTGTGTGTTTTGTGGGGTTTTCCAAAGATGGGTTAAACCTCCTTCGCTGGGTTAGGTGAGTGCTGCTCCGTGCAGAGGTCGTCAAAGAAAGAAAATTTATTCACTGATGATCTCATACCGTTGTTCACAAACGTGGTCTCAATTTGTAGCCCGAAAAGCAAAGAATTGAGCAAAAAAACCTCTCTGCTTGTTTCAATGTCAACACTGCTTTTACTGGTTTTTAATACTTTTTTGATAAATTAATACTCAAAAAGGTCAAAAACATACAAAGCAATGAAAAGCAATATCTGAAAAATGGCTTTGGAAGACACAAAAAAGAATGGATGACACAGAGAAATAAGCGTTTCAAGGTTCTGCCAAATAGATATTGCTTTTAAAATGAACGCTGGTCTGAAGCAATTGCCAACTTTTCCGACCACTGCCTTCTTTAAAGTGTGTGACTTCCACATCGCAGGTGCAGAAGTCACTGATCTTTGCCGGTACATATCCACACAGGTGTTCGTCCTGCAGTCGTCAACACACACACGCACACGCACGTACGCACGCACGCACGCACGCCCGCCCGCCTGCACGCACGCACGCACGCACGCACGCACACTTAACAGAAGCATGCACTGTCTGTCATATCACTTCTGTGCTTGAGATTAATGTTGCTAGCAGTGACTCAGCTGTGGTGAATTCAGACTAAAAACTCCATCCCAAATTCCTAGACATAGCAGGCAGCTATGAACTCATCTGAATTTTGACTTAACCTTTGCTCAAGCTAGATAAACCCATTTGGAGCAGGCAGAGCCCCCTCACTCTGACTCTTATGCTGTACGGAAGGAACGGAGCAAAAGCTTTAAATAGGGCAAAAAGAGCACAGAAGAATGCAAAGTCAAGTCACATTAAAGACGGTGTGACCGATGAGCACGTCTGAATCTCCCTGCTGTTTTATCCTGGTCTCTTTCAATGAAAAGCTGGTAGCTGACATTGCTGATGAAAGCTTCGCAGCGGTGCACATATTTTCAGCCCTGTTATCATCGACAGGTCTAAAGCAGGCACGGCAGACATGTCGAGCAGAATGCACTGTGCAGATTTCATGTCAAACACACCTTCTAACCACTGTCTTCAGCTTATATCCACAAACCACAAATTACTCACAACACGGAATAAAACTGGGCAGCGAAGTAACTTTTCCAGTAAATCTGTTTCTTTGATCACAAGAATCACCACATATTTGTGTTTCCAAGTTTACAAAGGATGTTCTAACAAAACCCATTTAGTTTAGTGTCTTTCAATTGATTTTTCTGTTCAAACCCAACAGTAGTAGGACAGTTAACTGATAGAGATTTTTGTTAGATATGGCAAGAATATAAAACACAAGAATATAAAAGACAATCTAACAACTGAAGTTATCTAATTAATTTATTAAGCTTATGTTTCTAAAAATATGGGCTGCATGGTGGTGATTAATCTGCACACAAAGTAAGTCCATTAACAAGTAATTACTGTGGCTTCTGTGAGTCAGTCTTCTTCCCTTTAGCTACCTAACATTTTAGCTAACATCATATATATCTCTTAAATGCACACACACACACACGTGCACGCACACACAC
>BJFM01002572.1:39869-62047 GCA_016586285.1 Arothron firmamentum
ACACACACACACACACACACACACACCAGCTGTTTCTCTCTTCTACTGCTCTTTGATGTGTCTACTTTTCTACTTCCCAGCCTACTTTAGCATCTCTCTCTCTGCTGATGTTAGGAATTGACCAAGTTACTGAACCTGTGTCATCTGATTTGATTTCTAAGCCTGCTGCTGCTCATGAGTGCATGCAGCAGTGTGCTCCGAATGTGCCCATTGCCTGGCCTGCACACTAGAGTGGATTCTACCCTGCCATGTTCAGACAGGATAGACATGTTAACTACATCAGGACACACAATTATGTAATAAGCTTTGAAATGGGCTGCGTTTTGTACCACTATCAGTATCCAGCAAGACATTTTCCGTCGCTCATTTAAGTGTCATTTAACCCATTCATAGTGCTTCTCCAAACCACCCTGGTGTCCTTGCAAAGCCACAGTCAATCTGTGAGGAAATACAGTTGCTGCCTTTTCTAGATGATCACTGTCTGCTATGTTAGCAGAAGTGCTTGAATTGCTTAGCAACCTTGCCATCTGCACAAAAATGCACTTGCACAGCTTCAAAATATCTCTCTGTCTCTCTGTCTCTCTCTCTCTCTCTCTCTCTCACACACACACACACACACACACACACACACACACACACACACACACACACACACACACACACACACACACACACACACAATATGTTATGATGCATGATGCAGAATGGTTTCATGGGAAATGGGGCCTCTGTTTTTCTTAGTATTTTCCCATGTTGTAATCTCCTCACAATCTTCCGTTCACCTTAGACCCATTAAGTCCTTCTAGTGTTACCTAGTCTGTCTGTGGCCCAGCAGAACTCCAGAGTTCCAGCCTTTGTCCAGGCCTGGGCAGCCGGTGAATAGGATGCCCATGCAAGGGGCCTCCCAACCTAGATACACCTGATACCTGGCTCACACCCCCACAGCAACACCCACCAAGGTTCCCATCGGACCCCCAAAGCCCCCATCTCCTCCTCCTCCTCTTGTCTGGCTGCCAGCTGGTTCTTTCGGTCGCAGACTCACAAGAAAGAAGGATGTTATTGTTGACGGTGTCAGCTCAGCCCCCCCGCTGAGTGTATGTTATGTGTATGTTCTCAGTTCTGTTCTCTCTCTCTTTTTTTGTAGAGTCTATGTGGGCCGTGGCCTCTTGTCTGAGCCTCATATCTGTGTGAACTCAGTGTGCACCTTTGAAGTTCTGAGCTCCCTGTGCCCCCTCCTCATCTCTGCACAGCTTTGATTCCCTATATTGTAAGAGGAAACTGGCTACTCCACAAAAAAAAACAAAAAAAAAACAAACGCACTTGCCCTCGTCTATGCTACATGATGGAACGGGATGATCCACCTTAAAATAGAATATAAAGACATACATCTGGGTCTGTGACATGTATAAAAACTGAAGCTTGATTCAGGCTTAGTGGTTGTGTCCCAATAGGTGGATGTTTTTTTAAAAAAGGGTTCTGTAATGTTTATTTGCATGGGATCATTGCTTACTGTGCTTTCTTTGCAAACCGTCTATCAGTTTCCCTTTTTATAGTGTATCGCCAATGTGCTGAAATAGCGTTGGTTGCTTTGATGGTCCGCCGGCTGAATAAAACGAGCCTCACAGGCCGATGATAGTTTGACTGGACTGCCTTGAGAACAATACAGAGAAAACGTTTTACTACATTGACAAACAGTCCCAACCCCTGACAGGAGTGAACCGGTGAGCACTGGTGTTGCCTCACCTCAGTCGTAACTCCCATTTCAGGGTGAAACATTCTTCTGCTGCGATTTTTGTTTTAAATGCATTTCATCGACATTGACCCATTGGGTGCACTGCAAATCTTATATTTGGTTTTTGAGGCTAATAATACCAATGCACAATAAGACTCCTTTCATAGCTGTTCTGCAGCAATATTTGATTTGCCCAGCACCATTTATCACCAAAGTGCTCTAAAATTTCTTTTATCATTGATGACCTGAGAAAATGTGGATAGATTTCTTTCCTCTGTGTACATAGGTGGCTGTATATAGGTGTGTAGGTTCATATTTGATGTCCCTATTTGGTCTATGGTAAATGATAGATGGCTTATTTCGATCTTAGCTGTAGAGTCAGTATTGTGTTTTTGGAACTAAGAGATTTGTCAGCAGAAAAAAAGAATCTATTAAAACACACACACACACACACACACACACACACACACACACACACACACACACACACACACACACACACACACACACACAGTTCTGCTGTTTGTTCAGTTGTGAGCATGATGGATTGGACCTGATATACGTCTGTCTGTTATTGATAGGCAGAGATGGGAATGACAGCATGAAATATTAATGTAGCGGAGCTAAATGTCAGCCAGGCAAAGAGGGGAAAAGGAAACATGGAGAGGAGAAGTTTGGATTGAACGGGGGAAAAAACTACGATGACAGGAGCTGTGCCTGAAGTATGATAACATGCAGCCCTGACAAGAACAAAAACAACCTTCCTGCGAAGCTGTCTTCATATGTAAAACATGTCCGATATCAATAATGCTTGCTCTTTTATAGAATTCTCTCTGTCTTGTTTTCACACACGCACTCAAATCACTCGCTGTCTGTCACTCTAACCCACATCCATGGTTCTTTCCTCTGTCTTTGATATCTGAGAACTGCTGATTTACACAGACAGACAAAGCACACCTTTGTCTTTTTTTTCCCCCTTGGCTTTGTCAAAATGGGCTGGTGTTTTTGTCATGTATATTTATATATTTGGAATCTATTTTTCCTCTTGTTTTCTTTTAGCAATTTCTGAATTCTTTTTTGTCTTACTATAAATGGGTGGGCACGTGCCTGCATGCGTAGGTTGATGTGCCACTGCAGAGCAATCTATAATAATGATTTTCCATAGACACCTCAAGTTGATCTGGGAACCAGGGAGAATATGGGAAGCAGGGGAGACAAATGAAGAGTTAGAATTGCTGCTTGGAAAGAAAGGAATATAAGTGTGACATAATAGTGACAGTCTCAGCTGTTGCCTTTATTAATGTATGTGCTTTGAAGTTTAAAATAACTTGAGAATCATGCTTTGTAATGAACTAAAAGGCTTTATAAATGGAACTGTAACTACAGTGACAACACATCCTTAGTGATACTGAGCCTATAAATACATTTAGTTGTGTTGAATGTTGTTAAAGTCTATTTCTGCTGGATTTTCGTGTGTGTGTCTGTGTGTGTGTGTGGGTGCGTGCGTGCGTGTAATGAGGAAACCTTGAAAACTTACCATGGAATTTCCTCTATTTCTCTCACATTGTTCAAAGTGAAGAGTCCAAGACAACAAACCCCCTCCACACCCTTCAGCGTGTCTCTGAGGAACCATCAACACTTCCAGGTGAAAAGTCCAGTCCTCCTAACACAGACACACAAAACAGATAGATAGTTAGAGTGAGGGAGTAAGATGCAGCATTGGGAGTACAATCAGCTTTATTTCTTTTTCTCCCCACAGTCAAAAGGCCTAAATTTCATGTGTGAGTGAATGACGCATGCTTTATGTATCCCTGCTCAGTCCAAATACAGTAGGCATTTGCTGCATTTATGCATAAATGGGGAAAAAAGGGCAAATAATTATTCAAGTAAACAAAGAAACTACAGTACTGTGACATAATGAAAGTATGAGAAAGAGGACTAATGAAGTCAAACACTCTTGAACTGTAAAACACCCCAGACTATATTAATTCTGGATATATGACATGGCAAAGGTAAAATAACATGTATCCACTTTGCCAGCCCTCTATCAGTGGCTTCATCATCTTAATGAGCTGATAACTCGGACATCATTCTGATGACATGTAACATTTACTGTATGTGTGCTGGCTTTGACTGTGACAGCATCAGTGTGACGTGGTCGACGGAGGAAAGCCTCGACCCAGGCTATTGTTGGGCTCTTCCTGCTTGTTCTAGGCTGAGGAAGACAAGAGTCCATCACTGTCTTCCTCATTTTCACACTCATCCTCTGCTTTTCACATCCCAGTTGGCAGCCCATAAACCAGCAGCTAAGGCTGCGGTCGGAACGGGGAAGTTTAAACTGTTCATCTACGTGCACGTATGGAACTCTCCATTTATGGCTCACCCCACAATTCGACAGAAATGTGGATATGGGTAAAAATAGGAATCCCTCAGGACTCCGTAAAAAAGTATTTTTGTTTATAAAGCTGAATAATTTAAGACGACGATTGTTCCAGGCCTGGGAATATGCTGGATAGATGGATCATTTAACGCGCACGTCATCGTGAAGGTAGTGTTATGCTGCCCTCTACAGTCTGAAATAAAATCAGCCTCAGGGACTATTTGGACTCTTGCATCCGTGTCACGAGCATCTTTGTGTATTATTTTTTAAAAGTCGTATTCATCAAATACCAAACTCATAAGGACACTATGAAATTAAATAATATAAACTAAAAGATAAATTAATTTGCACATCTGCTTTAATTCTATTTGGCCGCAGCGAATCGACACGTTCGCCGGGAAGGCGTGTGAAAGTGGCGCTCCGTCATTAAGGTTAATGTACTTCACCTGTGGAGACAATCTCACCTATGTATAAAGTTACGTGGGGGATAAAGGAAAACCTCCACCAGCGGCGAGATAGGACTGCCCGCAGTGCGTTCACGCCACCATGCCCACAAAAAACATCACTGACGAGCGCATCTCCAAATTCAAGAACAAGGGCAAAGATCCAGCAGTAAGTTGACGGTTCAAAGTTTCCTCTCACGTGTGACAGTAGTCTGATTACTTCGGAATGCCGATGTCCTGCAGAAACTTCGTGAGAAAAGAATCACGCAGTGCGTGGAGCTGCGTAAAGCGCACAAAAATGAAAATTTCTTGAAGAGGAGGAACATCACGCTGTCTTCTCTCCCAGACGAGGACGCGCTCTCTCCTGACAAGTCCAAAAAGCCGGTGAGTGCAAAGGTTGGCAAAATTCTCCCAATCTACTTCAGCTTCCAACTGCGCGGCGATTTGTCCTGTAGGTGGGGTCTTTGTCCATTAAAGACATAATTAAAGACGTGAACTCTGACTGCAAAGAGTCCCAAACCCGAGGCTGCCAGGCAGCCAGGTGAGTGAAGATCGAGGGTCTGTTCAAAGGGAGAACCTTGATATAAATGACATGCCATTCTGTACGCCATGTATGGCTCACCCTGTAATGTGACTTCTCAGGAAGCTGCTGTCTCAGGAGCGTAACCCTCCTCTGCAGGACATCATAGAAGCCGGTCTGCTGTCCCGCTTCGTGGCCTTCCTGTCTATGGACGATGAGCCTGCACTGCAGTTTGAAGCAGCTTGGGCCCTGACAAACATCGCTTCTGGAACAGCTTGGCACACACGGCAGGTGTGACATCAGCTGGACTCCTGAACGGGCTTAAGTTGAGCTAAAAGTGTTCTAACGACGCTTTCTGCTTCAGGTGGTGGAACATGGCGCTGTTCCAGCTTTTATTGCACTGCTGTCTTCACCGATGCTGCACATCAGTGAGCAGGCTGTCTGGGCTCTTGGCAACATTGCAGGTAATTAATTCAACTGTTCGAATTTGAACATCTATCTATCAATCTATATAAACATTTTGAATAAAATGAAGTGATTAACTTGGGTCTACAGTGAAATGGTGGTTCACTTAAAATCATTGATCTAATTCTTTGATTTGCAATAATACCTCAGTGTTGCTTAACAGGTGATGGTCCCGTTTATCGAGATGTCCTGATCGACTGCCATGTTATCCCAGCTTTGCTCGCACGCATCACTCCAGACACGCCTGTGAGAAAAGGCTTTCATATAATTCAACACATCAAGATCCTTTCTTTTTGTTGTTTCAATCCTTGACCTTACCTGCACTCCCAGAACTAATTTTGGATTTTATAGGTTGGATACCTCCGTAACCTAACATGGACATTGTCCAACTTGTGTCGAAATAAGAACCCTTGCCCGCCGCTGTCTGCAGTCCAGCAGGTAAGTCTTCAGAGTAGCTCATTTGCTGGCCAGGATTGATGGTTTTGTATCTCGTTCTGCAGGTGCTTCCCTCTCTGATCCAGCTGCTCCATCTCACGGACACCGATGTTTTGTCCGACGCATGCTGGGCCATCTCCTATCTGACAGACGGTGATAATGACCGTATCGACGTGGTTGTGAAAACTGGCATCGTCTCACGTCTGGTGGAGCTTATGAGCCACAAGGAGCTCAGTGTTATGGTAGTGAACTTGCATTTAACTTTAGCAAATCTGAAGCTTTTAATTACTGAAATATTCTTGCCCTGCAGACACCAGCTCTCCGCTCTATTGGGAACATAGTGAGTGGCTCAGATGTTCAGACCCAGATGGCTATTGATACTGGGGTTCTGAACGTTCTACCTCAACTGATGCGGCACTCAAAGGCTAGTGTGCAGAAGGAGGCAGCTTGGGCCTTGTCAAATATTGCTGCAGGACCCTGCAAACAAATTCAGCAGCTCATCACCTGTGGCTTGCTTCCTCCTCTGGTGGAACAGCTCAGAAATGTGAGTAGACATGTGGCAGAAGATGATTACCTGGGATTCCAAGATAAAAAATGAGGCTCATCACAGTAATTAAAATCCAGAGCAATAAAACTATTTTGGGAATTCTTGGAACCAAACTACTAAGTTTCCATTTTGAAGTTACTGTATCTTGGGTGTTGGAATATTTCAGGGGGACTTCAAGACTCAAAGGGAAGCGGTGTGGGCTGTGACAAACTTCACCAGTGGGGGCACTGTAGAGCAGGTAGTCACTCTGGTGCAGAGTGGTGCTTTAGAAGCAATCATCAACCTACTGACAGTCAAAGACGCCAAAGTCATTCTGGTCATACTAGATGCCATCAATAACATCTTCATGGTGAGGAAAGTGGTTGTACTTAAATTTTTTTACCTGTTTTAGTTGCTGCAGATGTTGAGAGATCTTGCTTGAATACAACTTTCCAGGCTGCACAGAAGTTGGGTGAGACTGAGAAACTTGGTCTGCTGGTGGAAGAGCTGGGAGGACTGGATCGCATTGAGATGCTGCAGAACCACGACAATGAACTGGTGTACCAGACTGCACATACCCTTATAGAAAAATACTTTGATGTAAGTGAAACAGGGCAAACTGGCCACATTACTGTATCAATGAGATTCTCCAAATATGAATGCAACAAGTTTGTTGTGGTCGTTTTGCCCTCTTTGACTTGTCGTCTTCCTTTCAGGGCGACATCGAGGGAGTGAAAGTGGATGATGCAGAGACGTTTGTGTTTGATGCTCCTATTCAGAGAACCTTTGAATTTTAAACTGATTACTGTGTCTGATTAAAATAAATAACTTATCAGTGTTTCATTCCAAAGGAAAGCACAAGTCTCTCAATTTACATTTTTTTTTTTAATTGGATGACCTTAAAGAGATTCCACAAGGTGAAAATTTACTTTACTTTCACAAATTTACTTGGGTTTCTCTGAAACATCCTTGGAGTAAAATCCAGGCTGAGATTCCTTCATCTTTGGTGATTGTCACCAAGGTGGCTCAGGTTTAAATAGAAGCCACTGAATTAATATTCTAATTGATAAAGGTAGCTGTCAGGAGACATGGACCTAGGTGGAACATTGGGGACTCTCTACATAGAACTGTGATGCGGAGAATAAACTGACCTGCACTCCTGGCGCTGCTTCAGAACACTTGTCCTCAGTGGCAAGTTCATATCGCTTAACCATAGTCCATCTGGGGAAATCCAAAAAGACTTAGTCCTGGAAAAGATGAACTATAAATATCCACAGGTGAAATAACAGAATTCGCCCAAGTATTTTTTTTTCATATACAAAACAAGTGGGGGAAAAAAAAATACTTTCATTGTATCTAGTTTTCATGTCCTAAACATTTTATGATTTACATGTAAAAAGCAGAGAAACCTGGACTATTCACATACATTTCCAAGTCTGACCAGAACTTATAGACTTGTAAAAAACTCAATAACCAATAAATTAGAGACTTAACATTACTTCTTAGTGAGCGATCCTAAATTTAATTTTTGAAATACATAGATGATAAATCCAATCTGAATAATGGCTCACCTTGTGATTGCACTCAACAATAAATGCAAGTTTATCTCCAAATCTCCAGAAGTTTTCATTGGTGTTCAGCTTATGAGTTTCTTTCCCTGCAAAGGTGTAAATTACGGTAGTGATTTGTGAGGCTTCTATTGGCTTCTTTAAGTAATACATCGATGTTGTAGTCGTTTGAAAAACAAAATTGTGTTGCAGGTTTATTTCTGACATGGAAAAACAAATATTGTAGGAAAGCTGCAAAAGGGGAATTAAAGCTGAAGGTGAGGCTTGTGCATGTCTACATCTTCTCATAGGTGAGTTCATGTCCGCAGGTAGTGCAGGTTTTCTTGTAGAGATCCTCCTCTGGATCCACCACCTCCTCTGGTCCGTACTGATGCTGGTGAATGCTGGTGTCTTTAGTCCAGACGCTGCTCCTAACCGCCCTCCGCAATTCTGCCGCACAAACATACCAAACATACACTCAGAAAGCACCGAGTTCACGTTCCCATAACATCCACAGTTAATGTTTGTGCATTTTCCCTTAAAATGGAAACTGACCTTTGACTTTCTTGTTGAACCGTTTTTGTCTCTGCAGCTCTTTGCTCTCTTCCCTTGATTCTTTGGCCTCATCTAGTGCCTCTTTTGAACCCCACACCTCCATGCATCTATTCTCCACCTGGGTACCCAAGACACAACAAATGAGGAAAAACAGGAAACCAAATAATTACGTCGTGTCTTTGTGGATGTGCAAAATGGAATCTTTAAGCATAGAAGACCTATCATCAATAAAAGATGTCTTCCAGCCAGTACCTGCAGTTTGAGATAGAGTTTCATGTCTCCCCAGCGTGGATTATGAGGGTTTTTCTTAAGTATAAACCTGAGTGGCGGCTCTCTCTTGTCCAGGTCACAGTCCTTCAGTAGGTAAGTCTGCTTGGCCTCTGTTTTTGAGATTAGCTTATGTTTTTCCTCATTGTCTCTGAAGGGAAAAGCAGGCTTCTATTTTAAATCAATACAATAAAACGTAACATTTAACAAGCACACTAACACACAGTATATGTGAGGGACAAGACACAAGCGCGCGCATGCACACACACACACACACATTATATCTGTACATTAACAATACTATAATGTCAATCTGGCTGCGGAAAGAATATTGTTGTGGTTTGTCTGAAGTGTACCTGCAACTGTCACAGACACACAGGTCAAAACTGTTGCTCAGGTACGAGTCCATAAAGGGCTTCTGACAGTCATCGCACACCAAGTAGTCTGGTTCTATCACTGGAGCTGCAACCACAGTAAAGTCAGGAACATTAGAGACGTTCATGTTTAATTAAGTTATGTGTAAAGTTAACTCTTATTTCACTGACAGAAAGAGAAACACACCGGGTTGATGCACTATCCTCTTGGTCCTCAGCTCTTCCTCACCGTCCTCCTCTTCCTCAATAAAGAAGCCGGCTCCGGAGTCAATTGTCTTGGAGACTTTAGCCGATGTTGCACCTTCCGCAGCAGACAAAGGGCGGCTCGCCAGTCGAGCTTGCCGCAGCATCAAAGCTCGTTGTCGGTTCCGTTCGATTTTAGCCCTCATCGCTGCAGAAAGCTCAGTTTTGGGACTCTGCTGTGAATCGTCATCAACGGGGTCCTCTTTCCCCGATTCTGATGGATCCATTTTGTCTTTTCATAAATGGAATATCACATACCAATTAGTGAAACACTGAAACACACTACAACAATGTGTTACTTAACTACTGTTATTGGAAGGCTTACAATAAGCGTTCTTCCGGTTTCTTCTTCTTCTACTACTATTCCTCGACGGTTTGGATCTGACACGTTTGCAATACCGCCACCTTCTGGTAATAATGCCTACGACACTAACTGATCCCTCGATTGTATTTTTCCAGTGTCCAGCAATTATATTACCCAGAGGAGAAATTAAACATTAGTGTGGTTCTATTTTTATTGCATTTTTTCCGAAACTGGATTTATCTATATTAACTTTGATGGGGGACAACCTACACAAATAATATTAGATAATTAATATAGTAGTTAATCAGATGCTCATTGTGAAGATGAGATATTACAAAAGTCTCAAAACAATGGGAATAATTTTTCTCTTTGTGGCTTAAAACTGTGACAAACATTAAAGTTATAATGGGTAGTTATTGTCAATGATGTTTTTCTGATCCAGCTAATGAGAGTCCAAATTCAGCACTTTTACACAGAAAAACTAAGGAACTCCTAGTGACCACGTGTGTAAGGTCTAACGCTGCTGTAGAAATAAAGGTATAAAATGAGAAGGATCACATTTAAAGTGTCTTTGTAGGTTCTCATTCACTCATTTGGACATTTAAAGTGAGCTTCTGCGTCCCTGCCGGGAAAGAGGTTTGTAAATTATTATCTACAGTTTCACAGAAACACACAGGTGAATGTGCCCTTTATTGTCCCCAAGTGTCCCTGTTGCATCACGCTGAATGTGGCTGCAGGCCCTGGAAGCTGCTCTAATAGGCTTGTGTCACTGTAAAGCAGCTCACATCTTGAGAGATGACGCTGCAGATCAGATCAGTACTGTTAGACAAGAACATGTTTGATTGTGTAACAATGTACAAACATGTTTTACTGTGATATTTTCTAACTTTTCTTTCAAACCTGCTGTGATTTAGAAAGAATGAAACCCTTACAGACAACTACAATTACATGATTCAGGAAAATTCATAAAAATATCACATCATATAATAAAATCATATCATATCAAGACTGTTGTTTAATGTTTAACAAGAGAGCTAAGAGGATATCATAACTAGTGAGGTAGGCTAGAGTTAGGAGAGATAAAAAAAAAAACAACAACAAAAAAACAAGAGTATTCAAAAGGTCAGCAAGGTGAAATGTAAAATTCAGAGCGTTTAAGTGGATGATGGCAGAATGCTTTCAGTGTTGTAGGATAAACTTCAGAGCAGATAGATAAATAGAGATAACTGGAGGAAAAAGGAGGACCGCTGTTGACATGGTTTAAACAACTCAAAATCCAAGAACAGGAAAGTCCCACTGGTCATACTTTAGAAACCAGTGAATTTTTTTTATTTTTTTTTTAATTTGTTAAATCAAAAAAGTGTTTGGATTTTTGGATAGGTTAGTTTGAAACCAAGTGTGGAAGTGGAAGTTTTAACAGGTTCCTGATGGCTCTGTGTTTCAAGAGAACAACTTGATCTGGGGACACACTTCTAAACGCCGACAGAGAAAATTTGAATTTAAATACATTTTTTATTGAACATGGTATACAGTTTGAATGGTATATATTATTGTTTTTTGTTTACAGTATATTAAAGATTCAAGTAGCACACAAATATATGACCATTCTTTCAGAAAGTTACAAGGGAAATATAAAAGTAAATCTTTTTTCAAACTCGTAATTGATGGATTTTCATAAATCTTACAGTTCTACTTGCATCCATTCATTGACATTTCTTGCATTTATTACAGCAGGATATGCAAATGACACTGCAACAACAGGCTAATGTCTGGAGTATGAGAATAAATGTTTTAAAGAGGTCTATGTGAGCATATATACAGTTTACAAATCTTACATACACATAAACTCAATTAAACACCATTTTTCAATGCTGCAACAGTAAAGAAAATGTGGTATCAGTTTCATGGAATTGGGTTATTAAATACGGTTTTACCAAAACTGTTTCATGTTATTAAAAGATTTTTTTTTTTATAAAAAGAACATTTCCTCCCGTAATTTTTTGCTATAATTAACTTTAGGTTGCCACCTTCTCCCCTGCACATCAGGCAACACACTGACTCATAAATTCAATCTTAAAATATGTGTTGTGCTTTCGACAAAACAGGATAAGCAATCAAAACAGCTGATAGCTGAGATAGATCAATTTTACCCTTGCAAATCATGTGGATATAGATATTCCTTTGCTTTCTTAACTTTAAAGTGATTTAAGATTAAGTTAGTTTTATGATATGAGGAAGACAGAATAGTTACAAACACATACAACTTAAACTGAAAATCCTTAATAAAAGACCATGTTTAAGTTTGGAGTAAAATATACGTCTGTCGAATGTCTTCTCCTAAGTTTTCCTTCTGTGTGACAGCACTGAACACAGTGAATTACTGGGAAAAGATAACACTTGTTATTTCATGGACTGTGGAAGAAAAGGTGATAACTGAACCCCCGTGGTCTTTTTGTTATCCACACTGCATCGTCAACTGAGACCCTGATCGGTTTAATACATTCACATGATACAGAAGTAATCTCTCTAAAATGTTGCATGCAAAGGCAGACACAACAGGAAAAAAAAAACCCCACAAAACTTGCTGTCCTCCTGAAAATATTACTGGGATCTCTCAAAAGACAATAAATTAGCCAAATTAGCAATAGTTTAATCCTATTACAGATAAACAGAATTGGGAAACATTTCTGCCAATGTACTGAACTGTTTATTTTATCTGTTTGGCTTTTTTTTTCTTCTTTCCTTTGGAGGATCTATCCTGATTTTTGCTGCCTGTTAACATAAAACATTAAGTCCATTTGAGCTCTTGACTTCAGGTCGTGCGGTGCCAGAGGCAGAGGATAGCGTTGGATTGTCTTCTATGTGACGAAAAACAAATCAAAGTCCTCAGTTATTATCGTCCGTCTCATTTCTTTCTGACAACTTGTCCATCAGCTGGTTTCAGCAGCAGCTACATGTCCTCACGAGGAAATAAAAAGAATCCTCCTACGGTGATGGTAAAATGAAGCACAGGCTCGTGCACAGTGGTCTCTGCGTGTTTCATGTCTGTGCTTCCGTCTGCCAAGCGCATGTGTGTGTGTGTGTGTGTGTGTGTGCGTGTAGGTTTTTGTGTGTGTGCGTGTACTCATGAGGACATATCAACCCTGTTGTCTGACTCAATGGGCGTCCTTCATTTCCTTTCAGACAGTGACAGGACAGCTGATGATCTTGTCCTCCAGCATGACGCTGACGACAAGGAAGACGAAATAGAGCAGGAACATAGTAAAGCCCAGGATTTTGCTCATCTTCCATTTGCAAGCAGCGATGGACATGATGACAAACAGGAGCATGAGGAACAGGAGGACAATGGCACAGAACAGACCGTTGCTGCTCACTCCTACTGGCCGGAAGTCATTGATGGAGCTGTAGATGAGCCAGGGGAAGGGCAAGCTGGTGGGACGCAAGACAGGAGGAGCCACATCAGACAGGAGTTATGAAAGTCAGACAACATGATCTAAAATAATAAACTCAAATCACTCACCATACATTTATGTTACTTTTGTGTTATGGACTACATGAGCACCTACTGGCCTACTGTCTGTGTAAGTCTGTTGTGTGCGGGGAGGATTTCTGTGAAGCTGGGGCAGCGATGCATGATGGGAACATGTCCGTTTTTGCTGGACTCACCCCACAGTGATATCAAATATGTTGGAGCCCACAGAGCTGGACACGGCCATGTCGCCCAGGCCTTTTCGTGCCACAATCACGCTGGTGATCAGGTCTGGAATTGAAGTCCCAGCTGCTAATATGGTCAGACCCATGATCTCTTCTGTCACCCAGAATGTTTCTCCAACCTGCAGATACCACAGTTAATATCGCTTTTAATCTGTCAGGATGAACAATACCCTCAGTATGTGCTTCTGAGCCCGTCAGAACCTTGAGACATTTGACAACGGAAACGTTATTGAGCGTCTGAGTTTGTCACATGAGCCTGCACATATGACCTCCTGCTTGACGACTGCCGTCGCAGCATTTGTGCTGTTAAGATAGAGCATTACAGGTTGACCTGGCTGTGGCTCAAGGCAGATTATACAGGATTACCTGCCCTGGTCACACATTCAACACCCTGACTGCTGTTTTCTGATAGGAAAGGCCTCAGAAGTAAAAAAGAAAACAAAATAAACCTAAGAGTGCAAACCGTATGACTCTCCTGATAGGTCCTATTTAATACAACTAATATAACAATGTGTGTGTGTGTGTGTGTGTGTGTTTTTGTACCTGATGAGCCCACCACACCATCAGGTAGGAGAAGAAAGCAATCCAAGAAATAGAGCCAAGGAAAGTGATGGGGAAGAACTTTGTTGAGGTCTGGAAAATGATCACACAAAAAAGAAAAAATGAGATTCCCTCATTTGCTAAAACATTGAGAGCAATTTTCTTTTCAGATGTGTTTGAAACAGAGGAAAAGAAAGAGCGAACCGAACGTAGCAGAGCGTTCAGCCGCTCTGGAACTCACCACCCTGACTCAGAAACATCGACTCGTTGCCCCGTTTCAAATCCCAGCTCAAAACGGATTCGTTCCATCTGACGCCAATTGCTCTGTCATTTTTTTTATTGTTACCACCTTGTCGCTGACAGCGAACCTCCGCAGCTATTGTGTCTAAGTGTGCAGTGTGTGTGTGTGTGTTGTCACCTCTCTCCTGACATCGGGCAGTGTGAGCCACAATGGGAAGACAATGGGCAGGATGACAAGATAGGTAATCTGTTTTCTGATGGTGTCTGGCCAAGCCAGGCTCAGGGGCTGGTCTTCATCTTCTTCTTCTTCCAGAATCTTAGGGAAAATTTCAGTAATCACGTGAGCAGAATGTGCGCACATACAGTATATACATGCACATTTGCAGAGGAACGCCATACCTCGTCTACATCTGCCACACCGTTCATCGGCGGCGTGACTTCCACAGAGACCTTTGTGCTGTTGGGGATGTTTTTATCAGCTTTAGGAAAGACAGAAAGGAGAGAATTGATTTTAAGTGATGATTTTTTATTTTCCTTAAAATGAGTAACTGTGGGCTAATAAGAGAAGTGCTGAAACTTAGTACAGTTATCCTTTCTTGGAGGTTGTGTCTGCGAGATGGCTCCTATGTAGAGAAACAAAACATGCTTGTTATTTTTTTTTTGTTGTTTCCCCCTAATATCAATGTAAGACCATTTTCTGCTACTTCAACCAATAAAAATAACGGATTCACTTTCGAGTAAACTTACAACTGCCAATGTTTGGCTTAATTATAAAAAAAAAGAAGGAACAATGGTATTCATATAAAATCTGACGATTATGAGAACAGAACGTAACAAAGACAGACAGACAGACAGCTTGAAACATGGATAATCCAAGAATGATAAATAATGATAAATTAAAGCACTTGATAGGACAAAGTTCCGTTATATCTGGATGCATGTTCTACCTTGGAAATAAATTTATTGTAAACATATCTAACAAGTGAAATCCCTTAAATACAGTTATATTTTAAAGGAATTATTTCAGTCCCCTCTTTCAGTTTACTGACACTGGCCAAATTTAATTTATTAATTGAAGTTACACATAAGAGCAGTGTGACAAATTGCTGTTACTCACCCACTCCGTTGGCGGCAGCCTCTTCTTTACACTTGTGCTTGGCCATTTTGTGGAGGATTGAAGCTTTCTCTCTGAATTGTCCTGTGAACATGCCAGCAATAAATTTAGTGGGAAAAGAAACAACAACAATGCGCAGTTATTAAGTTAAAAAACATTTAAATTCAGAAATATATGCAGGTAACATTCTTTTTTTTCTCTATTGCAAAACAAACGTCTTTTACTCTCATCACTGAGGGGGTCCAGGGTGTGGATCATGAGCTGGAAGATGCTGTTCCTCATCAGTGAGTTGTGCAGAGAGGCACAGCTGCCTTCCCTTTGTAACCTGGGTTTGGCCTGAGGACCAAAACAAACGATCCCTCTTGTCATTTTATATTCCATAAAACATTGAGAAAGATAGTGGAAAGGTGGAGAAAAAGATACGTTCTTGTCATCATCATGGCAACTTAGTTGTCTCATGTGTTCACGTGCAAAAGTTTCACGCAGACATTAATTTATTTTGAAAAAAATCATGAGAAACGCTCATCACAAATTCACAAACACAAAAACACACTCACCATGAGCTTCGTCTCGTCATCTCCAGGTGGAGTTACCTTTAGGCAAAAATAAATTAAGATCAATACAATATTTACGTGGTATTAAGGGAAAGAAAAAAAACTCTACATTTGTCCTTGGCTGCACTGATGCGAATGCAGTGAAGTCACCCAGCACAGAAAAATGATTAGATTTTAAATTTCCATTTTGAAACCACAATAAGAACAAACAAAAAATAAGAGAACAAAACTCCTAATTTTTTTGTACAACACATTGCGCACATAAATAATTTGGAGTGCATGTGACATTCTGTGAGAGTAGTGGCGATGGTGTGAGCGTGCACTGTGTGGTGTTAACTGTAATTCTGCAAAGGTGGTGGTTAATTACTGCAGCCAGAACCTAAAACGCAAACCTGGAAGTGGCAGGAGCGGTTATAGTTCATACGTTGGATACACTGAAACAACAATGCAAGAACTGAATGAACTTAACCGAACTAACACTTCAGCTTTTCATGGACTCCGTAATTCATATAAAGTTGTGGACATCCCACACACATAGAAGAAGATGGGTGGAGGGTTTGATTGTTGAAATGTTTCCTGGGTTAAAGCTTGTTTGTTGCTTCAGGAGGAGGAAGGAAGCACCTGCTGCCATATGTAAAATCTGGTAATCTGAAGGTGTGTATTCTTTCATTTAATAATGCTAAATTATCCACTGCTGTTTTAATGTTACTCGGAAACATCCAGTTAAATGATATGAATACAAATAATACACATATGTTGAATTCATAGTAAATAATCAATGCAACAGCCATGCTGTCTCCCCTCTACTGATGTGGCTCCTAATGAGTGCTAACCAGAGGAGAAAAGAGGAAGCAATTAACCTTTCACCTCCTCACGGTCTTTAAAATTGTGTTTGTCTTCTTAACACTCTCACTGTCAAACAGCAACTAAACCTCATTTATTTGGTATTTATTTTGTTATTCAGTTGACTGAGCTTTAACTGTGTGTTGATTGCAAAAATGTTTGAATTTAGACCCAATCTAATAAATGAAAATCTGTCCCAATATGCTAGAGCCCCCCAAAAAATAAAATTTAATTATATATTTTTTGCATAGGAGAAAATCAAATAAATTATAATTATCCTTATTGTTTGTAACTCTGCTTTTTTGAGTGTTCAGAATAAACGATGCTTATTATCGCCACTGCTGCTAACAAGCAGTGCAATTAGATGCTATGCCCCACTTTCACCTCCTCTCTGTGTGTTCGAGTGTCCACCTGACTGTCCAAGCTGTGGGATTTAGCCAGGATTAATCAGTAGAGATCACCACTTTTAGACCGTGATTTTCAAGTCTGCGTGTGAAGTACCACAGCAACCTTCACAGGTCACTGCTTTATCCAATATTATCAGCCTAGTTTAAAGCTATGGAACAGCATTTTAAATGATTTCATTCACTGCAGTTGGGTATAAGGTGTAAGAGAGGCGAAGAGGTGCTGTAGAGCAGGCACAGTTTAAACAGCAAGTTGCAAAAACAAACAAAAAAAAGATTTCAGTAGCATTGTGCAACTTTAGGTTGCAGCACCACATCACCGTCCTGATTAGTGACAAATCAATTCTCAGATTCTTTCTTAAAGTTGCGCAGGGCCAGACACTGTGCTGGGCTTCATGCTGTCGTCACTGCTGGTAAGCAGTTGATAAGCAGATCAAGGAGGATTGTCATTGTTAGTGTCACCAGCAAGAAAACTTTAGGCCTTGTCCCTCCCCGACTGCATAGGCACTGAAGGCAATAGTTCCAAAACACAAAACATGCACCAAAACTATCCAGCACCGAGAAATGACACCGGTTTCTGTGGACAACTGCAGGCACAGAGCCCATTACTGTCTGATCTGCTGATTTTTGCTCCCCCAGGGAGCATCCGGCTATTATTAGAGACCGTAACAGGATTGCAGAGCATTAACCCTGGGGGATTATTTGGCAGCAAGTGACACACGAGGGCATAAGAGTTGGACATCAAGTGTCGGACAGACAAAGAGAAAAGCTGTTCTTGGTTGGAGGTGAGATGGTTAAAAGAACAGCTGATTCCAAAAAGGGCACAGATGTCAAATGACGGTTCAACAGTGCTCAAGGCTGGAAAAACACAAATAAATGCACGGCTCTCATGCATGGTCATGGGAATAATATAGGAAGAGAGATATAAAATGACAACAACATGCACCCTGCGTCCTCTGTAACACTCTGACCTCAGAACAAACACAAGCTAGCTTAGGTGCAGATATGCGCTGAAAGTCACGAAAAAAGAGAGACATCTACACGCGGATTCGTGCGCGTGTAATCATAGCACCCGATTGTCTATGTGCGATCTAAAAACAGAAGAAGCAGAACAAACACTCCGCCCTAATCCCCAAATAACGTGGCCCCATCATCATCTCTCTGCTCATGTGAAGTGATTAGTTTAGAGGTGGTTAAGTGATTGTCGTTGACTGCTGTCATGAGGTCTTATCAGTTTAAATCACATAGCGTGAGAGCTCTTCTTTTTAAAAAAACAACAACAACAACAAAAAAAAAGCCAAACATCAGATAAATAAAGACACACATGAATCCGTTCTCATACGCTGACTCACTGCCATAACCAGATGTACAGGTTTGCAGGACGTGTGAGAATAAGTGACCTCAGACATACTTGAAAACGCTTTTTTCCAATTAAAGACAGCTGAAGGTTAAATCTAGGTGAAGATGCTGATGAGGTACTACAAGCTTTTTATTTGGGCAGGTTTGATTTCTTCAGAATTAAACCTCAAGTGTTCTCAGGTGTAACAGCAACATGGAGAGATTCCCAAACTAAAAGCTAAACTGTAGCTACAGGCTAATGCTGCAGCATTACTCAGCATGAATGACGGAGGCATCCCTTTGTCACAAGATGTTATAACCTGGATGAACACACTGTTCAAATGGTAGCGCCGATGTTGTCACTCATATTTAGACAATCTATGAATTATCCCCGATGACTGTGACTGTATAGATAGGGTATAAACTATTCACCTGTAAAAAAAAAAATAAAAAAGTGAAAGGATGAAATGGCAAATGAATCCACTTCATTTTCTCTTCCCATGGAAAATGCATTCGTGTCTAACACGTTTGAGGTACGGAGTGGATTAACTCTCTTACATCAGTCCTGCGCTAAGAACTATTCCAAGATTACTAAAAGTGGTTCACAGCCTGTCCCTTGACTTAGTCAGCACAGGAACCAAAGGCCCAGCATATTTTAGCACATTTTGTAAAATATTAGCTAAACATCACGTATAACTCAGCAAAAGCCTCCATGGTTCATTGATCCCTCTGTTGTAAACAAGAGTCAACCAACAATCAAAAGCGCTGGGGTGAATGTTCTGGACGGGGCGAAAGGTGTGTTCTGGGCAGGTTGTAGATGGATGGATGGCTGGATAAAAAGGATGAACGGGTGTATGAATGGGTGGATAAAGCTCACCTTTGGGGCGGCCTCCAGCTTGTCCACTTGGTTCCTGCCGAACACCATCTTGATGAAACGTTCTACTTTGGAATTGAACTTCATGAATGTCACATAGCAGCCGTAGAACAACAACAGGCTGGCACTCTCGGACAGCGTGATTTGATTATCCAGAAAGAAATAGATGAGCATGAGCAGGCCAATAATGTAGAATGAGACGTCTCTGAACAGAGGCCACCAGGTGAGGTGTAGCACCTCTTTGGAGAACAGAGCACACATCCCGATCACAAACAGGATGTTGAACACGGCGGAGCCCACAATGGTTCCAATGCCTACATTACTGTGTGAGATGAAGACTCCAATGACAGAAGTGAAGAGCTCTGGAGCGGAGCCACCTGCTGCCATGAAGGTGGCCCCGGCGACATCATCCGAGATCTCCAGCTTCTCTGTGATGACAGTGAGTGCGGGGACGAAGAACTCATCGCAAACAATAGCTAAGGCTATGAACATGTACAACATGCCAAACATGTGAAGCACCACATAACCCTGGCGTCTCTCCTCCACGCTGAATAAGTCTGTGGGATAGTCCCCCTTATTCATGTCGATGTCAGATGATTTCATGGCGACATGCTTTTGTGCAGCTGAGATGTTATGATGCTGTAGCAGAGTTCTTTGGGGAACTGCAGCCTCTGCCGAGCCCTCGAGGTCCAGCTCCGGCTCCTCAGCCACTGATGTGGCCAGTGACAAGGCACACAGTGAGCAGGCTGTACAGACTGCCACCAAGCTGATGATGAATCCTGCAATTCGTCCAGGACGCAGTTTTCTTCTGATGCCCTGGTAGTGGTTCCTGGAGCTGCTGGGAGGACCCAGGAGAGGTGCAGAGCTGGATGATGTCATCATGCCTTGACTTTTTATGGGTCGCATGAAATCCATGGTGTTTGGCCAAGATTGTCAGGCAAAGTCAAAGTGAATGCCCCCTCTGTTGGCAGAGCTGATGGTGATGGAAGGGTGGGGGTTGAACAGGCCACAGTGGTTCACCGATTTGTTGGCATGCTGCTCCCTGGTCTAAACACATTGGAAGCTTTGCAGTTTGTATCCAGGATCCAGCCCATTAAAAGGCTTCCTCATATTACTCACTGGAAGACAGAAAGTTAGCTTTTAGACAAGAGTATTTAGTATTTATACCCATTATTACAGTAGAACTAACAGCACTCAAGTACTTCTCTAGTTGTCATGCACCTGTGCTTGTTTTAACGCCTGTGCTGTTTCTGTGTGACTTGCACTAATCTATCACAAAACATTCAGTTTTATGACTCTGAACAGTAATTGCAGACAGCTCTCAAATACTGAGTTTAAATCTATAATGAATATCATGTATACATTAATAGAGTTATAGAATTGACTTGTACAGTACACATCCTAAAAAATAGTAGAATATTAACACATTACATTTAAAACATTTTGCTTTACCCTTCTCTGTATTTGTATTTCTACATTTGCTCTTATTTTGTCTTTTTCACTATACATTTGAAAAGTTGAATACATATCAACTTTAATTAGCAATATGTGTCAGTATATGTTAAGACAGTTTTCATATAACAGCATGATTAAATCCTACTATCATATAAGCTAAACATACAGTAAGTAGATATACCATCTATTTTCCATTATTTACAGCTAAATATTCATCAGTATTTTCTACTGGTATTTTGGTAGCCAATTAATTGTTAATTACAGTCTGTAGCAGCAGTGAAGCAGGAATAGCACCAATTTCTGTGGCATTCTTGACTTTGTCCTGAGAACAGTGAGATCTCTCCTTTAAGTGAAGCTTGGACATTAGTGAAATCTCATTAGGGAGCTATTTAATCCCTGAGAGCATATACTTAGATTATCATCGGGCCCTGCACACGTGTGCCAAAGGCAAAAGTTACACAACCCAAACTGCAAAAATTAACATATAATTATGAGAAAAAGTAATGAATTCTAAAATATTACATACTTTTTTTTACTCATTCCATGAAATTACTCAAAACTAAGACACACAACAGTTACGTAGAATAAAACAAATAAATACAAAATGTTTACTTGTCATACCACATTTGGCAATCTGCAATGCATGAAAAGACCTGCGGCAAGTCGTCACGTCCACAGTCTGAGAGAGTATTCCACTGAATTGAAGCATCAAGGACGAAGACTCTGAAGGCTGAAGATCTCAGCGGTAAATCCCTGGTGAGATTCCCCCCTCAGATGAAGTCCAAGAGACCAGCTGAGAAACCCAGGACCCACAGCTCCTCCTTCCCTCTCAAAGTTCCTCCCACTTCTGACACTGCCACCCTCCTCTCCTGCTGCAAGAACGCGTCTTCTGTTTTAAATAACTTTCATGAAGTAATACAGTTACATCAGCATGTACGACCTTAAAAATCCACATTTTTGTATTTGTAGTTGCTGGTTAAAACGTCTTTGTGACATTGTCTCCCACACCTCGCTGGACCTCTGACCCTCAAACAAGAAACGCTTGATTGTTTCCTCCTCCTGGCTGTTGTTCTAAAATAGCAGCTCCATTTGCCTGCACTCTCTTGGTGGTCCAGCTCTGGAATTCACCAACCATAACAGCATTTCTATTAAATCCTAAAGAAATATTTTTACAAAGAGCAATCTTTAGTTTAGACCTAAGTGCATTTCCTCCAGACCTTCCTCTTTTTTTTTATTATTATTATTATTATTATTATTATTATTATTATTATTATTATTATTACTATTATTATTATTATTAATAATAATAAT
>BJFM01002575.1:4759-37801 GCA_016586285.1 Arothron firmamentum
ACACACACACACACACACACACACACACACACACACACCCACACACACACACACACAGAAGTCCTGTTAAAGGTTCACAGCTGGTCCCGTGTTGGACTGTTAGTGTATTTAGATGAGTCAGATATGAGAACTGCAGCTCCCTGGTTGTTGTATATTTACTCGCCAGCAAGTCCGAGACTCGATCCCTTGTTCATACAACTGGGCATTACTCTGAGTTATAAAGGGATTATTGGTGAACGGAGCACAGATTATGACATAAACCCAACCTATTGTGTTTCATACAGCCTGCAGAACTTGGTTATTTTATTTGAGTATTTTAATTCTGCAGGGAACAGTTTTGGGGCAGTCAGATGGCATTTTGTAAAACCTGCAACATTGCTTGTCACAAACTTGGTTTTAGGCTGTGGTTCACCTGCTCTCCCCCGGCTATTAGAGCACTGAAATAAATACTGTCAATTAGCCTGAGTTGTGACCTTGCTGTGTTTGCCACTGACCGCATCCATCTTCATTATACTTTAGTTATTAGCTAAAATTGTAATTGCCCCGCCTTTCATGGTGCATGAGAAATCATGGCCTGCTGACCACGTCCTGGCGAGGTCCATAACTCAGCGGTGTGGCCTCTTCACCCATCCGGTGCCAGCCCAGTTCTGAACTCACAGAGGGTAGAGTCAAAAGGTTAAAGGGTGACGGGGGAGGAGGGGTCATGGCTCTGGTTAGTGAGAAACAGTGCTATAGTCCACTCCCATAATTCTGGAGTCTGTTTCTGATCCATGCTGAGAATCATGGGAAAACACGATTGGCGATTAATCATGGCTAATGAGGAGGAACCAACCTGCCTGAGACTGAACTGAGAGCACTTACCAATGCGTTATTTGAGCAGAAAAATGAACATTTACAGCAAGATTGTGATTCTCTCTGCATGCACGCTGTTGGAACATGAAGACATGTTATCCCACAATGGTTCTACAATGGTTCTCACCAGTCAGCACCTCAGCTACAGAAAACGACCTATAAACCGCAGTAGAAGCCCACGCCATGATTTAACGTTCTGTCTTCCAATACATTCTGTCTTAATTGGACAAATTAAATGTAATTGTCCCCACCCACGCCCCTCACGTCAGCATGTGCATGTGTTTTTTGGCAAAGCAGCCATAGGTGTATTGGTTCGAGAGAGAGAGAGAGATCGAGAGAGAGAGAGAGAGAGATCGAGAGAGAGAGAAAGAGAGAGAGAGACAGAGAGAGAGAGAGAGATGTCGCTGGTCGTGTTGCAACACAGTGATGACTGATGCGAAGAGCCAGACTGCTGAAAGCAAACCAGTGAATTGTGACAGCTTTGCAGCTCATCTTGAGCTGAGAGCCCGGTTTCTGTCTGAGCATTAGCACTTATCCATCCACTATGCTCCACTCCACGTCGCAGGAGAAGGAACTGATGACAAGCTGCCTTCAGCAAAGCATGTCAACACATATTCAGCAGGAACAGAACAATGCTTTCGTTTTTATCGCCACATCCGCATCATGCTCTGTTACTGATTCACTACGGTGGCATCCATATTAAAACCTTCTTGTTGACCACCATCTAGTGCGAGACACAGATGAGTTGTGGTCGAGTGGGAGTGCAAGTCAAAGGCTCATCCCTCATGGTTGATGGAGTTTCGAGAGCGAGAGCCTGAGAACATGTGCCTGTAACACAAACCTCCATCTGTCTTTCTGAGAAAGGCTTAGAGGTTGGAGGTTATTTGACAAGTGACCCTCCACATTCTCTGCGACTTCACTTCTCCAGACTCTTCTCCAGGTTAGTGTCGCAGCCATTTGTTGTTGCCCGTGACGTTCTGGCTGCAGCCGGAGCATCACAGTTGTGGTGACACCAGGCCTGAGGCTTACGAGAGGTTCAGAGGTCAGACTCATTGCCGCATAGTTTAACCTAATCATGTTGCAGGGGTAAGTTCACTCTTTTAGGGACCCGCACGTCAGTCAAGTTTTTGTTCTTGTACAGTTTGCATATTTAAATAATAATAATTATTTTAATTTCCCACCGAACCACGACTTTGACTTGGTTATACTGACTGTTGTGTATATGTAATCTAATTTTATATTACGGTTTTTGGCATGTTGAATGCTTAATATTTAACTGTAAAAACAGTGTAACGAAATGAAGCACTAAACGCAATACTGCAGTTTTATTTTATTGACATTTTCAGTGTTTCATTTTAAGATTTTCTTAAAAAATGAGTTTGTCTGACAGTTCTCTGACAGGTCGCCCAAATGATGCACTCTGTTGATGAAGATTTCTCCTGGTATTAAGAGAATTCATTCATCTTCCAGCTGGCATACCTTGTCCTCCCACAAATGGTGATCGACTGCCAGTGTAATTCCTCATGTCCAGTCTCCCATGTCAAACGAGAAAAAGTCAGCTTCAATAACCTTTCATGTGTAACAGTGTATGGTAAGCCCTTGTGATAAAGCCAATCAAAGGAAAGCAGAATTTGGCTATACACACCTAATAAAACCAGAGACAATAATGGCTGGAAAGCAGTTTATCACAGCTGGTCAAGGACAGGTGTTTGTCTGTCTCGCTCTGTGAATGTGTGCGATGTTACCAGCAGGGTCTGTAGACAGGGGTGCACGGCATAAATCAGAGTTGGTAATCTCCGTAGCGATTAAGCGGGATCCATCGCGAGGCTGTTATCAACCTGTAAAATGAATGGGTCACTGCGGCTGAACCAGCTGAGAGCCTCGGACACACAGGAACACACGCTGCAGCCGATGCAGGAATGTTGCTTCCATCATTTCAGATCTGAGGAGCTAGCGGCTCTCTTCAATCCCGCGTTTGGGGATTTATGTCTACAGTCTGGCAGAGATGAGGCGTAATGGATGGTGACATGTACGATAATTTCTCTTTTGAAGTGTTGGTCTCGGCACATGCCACAGGTCTGCAAAAGGAAGGGCAGTTCATGGTGTTGCTGGCAGCCATCCACTGAGTGATGATTTGTGTTAGATTGTGTTTGAAAAGGATTCTCACATCTCTTGTAAATCACTTGTAGCCCCACTCCTTAAAATGGAAGAGCATACCATTCTTTCTTTGTGTTAATTTGTCTTCTTCTCTCACTCCAGCCTCTTTCAGCCTTGCCTATCCTGTCTTTTAGGCTTTTTCTTTCTTCCTGAGTCTCATCTGTCACTGCACCCTCCTTGTTGAGCCCTCTGTCTATGCCGAGGCCCCACACTCGCTGACAGACGCAGAGTCCAACACAGCTTCTCTGTCACAGAGTCCAGTGGCACACAGTGGCCCCAGCGCCCACATGGATGATGTGACAAATGAGTTAATGAGCCTCTTTACCGAGTCACTCACACCCATAGTCGAGTTTTGGTCATCTCTGCTTCAGTCTTACAAGTTATTTGTGTTTCTGTTGTACCGTTCCGCCTGTGGAGATCCAACTGTGAATCCCTGCAGCGATTACAAGGCACATCCCAACATGTCGCCACCAATAAGGTACCACACATTACTGCACTAACATTATTTTGCTGTTTACGGACTGAAATATCCTAAACAGCAGCTTCTTATGTCACCTGATGCTGTTCCCACCCCACTACCCTTATTCTTTTCTCTTTCCACCCGCTTCGCCTGTCTCCTTTAGACTTTATTTATGCACATGCCCCTTTTCAACTCTATGATGGATTTAGTACAGCCATGCTCAATTTCACTGGCCATTCCATTCCCTTAGTGGTGTGCTGGTGGCCCAGGTTCCCTCTGAAACAGCTTTAGGACCACGGGGCCCTGCCGTCTGAGCAGGGAGCATTGAGGGGGTGAAGCACAGGGGCAGGGGCGAAAGACATGCAACCTGGGTGTTCCATGAGAGTGGATTTCTCCACTGTTATGCTTTCCAATTCCCCTCAGCATAGAACGGCGGCTGAGAAGACAGAAAAGATGCAGCAAAAGGGGTGGAGGTTGATAAGAGGGAAGAAAATGTGTTTTCTTGTCAAAAGGAAGCAGGGAATTCTGGGCATGGATCATCTGTTTGTCAGTGGTTTTATCTCTTTTATCTGTCAGCCCAAAAACCTGGTGTTGTTATGGATTCGTATTAAATATTTGCCATTGTCAATGTGATGATAATCACTTTTCTGTAAACGTTGAATGGAAAGAATTGGCAATAGAGTTCATATTTACTGTATGTTCGGAAAATGAGACTAATGAAGAATTATTTGAATCATTCGTTCTTTGCAGTAACCACCAGAGGGCATGTTCACAGGTTTTGAAATAGATCTGTACATCAACTTTCGTCATTATTCTGTGATCACTAGCTTTAAATATTCTCAGAATTACAATACATATAGATGTATTATATAGATTTGTAAATGATGGCACCATTGTAATCTTTTTAACATTGTCCTTATATGACCTTTTGTTTTAATTGGAAGCAATCAGAATATTTGATCACTTCTGTGTCCCCTGTCTGGAATTAACCTATACTCACATTTTGGTGTAGGTCTGGAATAGATTCACATGAATGGGCTCAATTCTCTCCTACCTCCTGTCAGCTTTTCCCTGTAGTACTGGGCGTGGCCCTGTTCCCACCCTGGCCTTTACCCCCTGACTTTACTGCCCTGGTGGGCACTACACACTGAGCTGTAACCTCCACAACCTCCGAACACCCCATCATCTGGTTCTGTTTGCTCATCCCACACCCTTCCCAAGGCTACAGGAAATAGCTGGAGATTTTGCGGGCCTGTTTCCCTGCAGGGGGAATTAACAGGTGCACCAGTACTCGCTTTGACTTTCCCCCATTACCACTGGATAATGGTAACAATTAGCATGGAGCGGGATGGTAGCTGCTGTTCTCAATTTGCTCTGTCTGATGCTCTGCTCTTGATGTTTTTCTCTGTAAACCACGTCACAACTCTAAAAAAAAAACTTTTCACCGTGGGTTGTTTTTTCCCCCCACACTTTTGGTACCCTCTGCTGCACCCATGCTCACCACCTCCACCCTTTTCCTCAAAAGTCAACCAGAAAATCTCAGGCATTTTTTAAATTACTTTTAAACATTTGCTCGATAGAAAGACTGATGATTCAAACTAACAGACCTGTTTGAATCAGTGGTATTTGACGTGTTCTTGTTTTACCAACAGCCACTGTCTGATCTAGTTGGCAACCATTTTTCACAGCTGCCATTATAACTGGTAAGTCTACCATCTTGTTCTCATATTACCTGGGATCCCCCTTAAGTGAGTCATCAGACTGGGTAATAGCAGGAGAGAAGCAGTTTAATGGAATACAAGGTCATCTTGGAGGGTCGGAGGTCAAGGGTCAAATGTTGCAATAATCCCAGGCTGTGGGTTCAGTTCCACAGCTGGGAGGGAGGAAGGGGTAATTGATTTAAAAGGAACGGGAATATTTTACCTGAAAGGGAAGCGGCGACGACAACCGACTTTTGTTAGATGAGCACCTCTGGTGGAGACTTGGAGGCACAGTAATGTGAGCAAACTTCATAAAGCTGCATTTATTTATTTTTTAACTTCTTTGGCCCTTTTTAGTTTAGAGGGCCATTTTGCAGGATCTATAAGTTTATATTTAAATATAGTAATTTGCATGCAGATGTGTACACCCCCACTGAGGTCGGACATGTTTCTGATTAGATAGTTTATGGGTCTAGGGCTTTTTTTACTCTCACTACATTCATCACACAAGCTGATTCAATCTCAATGTTGGACAACAAATGACGTACTGATAAGGTCACATTCTTCTGTTTGTTGTCATTGATAAACATGTTGTGATTGGCAGAACAATCCTACAGACAGAATGAGACCTGCAGGATATCAGGAGCAAGCAAGTGAGTTTCCTGTGCAGACAGGAAGTGAGGGCTTTTATGAGGGCAGTGCATTGATTTCCTACCATGCCAGGTCTGGGAGTGCAGAGAAAAGAGCAGCTTCCTGTTGAGAAGAATGCCATGCCAGCTATCCCACTTAATAAGCTCACAGCTGTTGCTATGAGAGATTGTGCATGTAGCTGTTCTGTAACTTTCTCTCAAAACAATCCCCTGATGTGGACATTGTGGCTTATATTTCAGTTTAAATTTGTTCATAAATAGATGCTGTCATACAAGTAGAGAAAGACAGACTACAGTAGTTGACCAGTCAAGAATAGAATACTGCAATCATGGCTCAGATTTAAATAACTGCATTTCTCTGATTATGATATCTAATTTAAAAAAACATAAATCATTTACTACAATTAACAATTATGGAATGCTGATGTCATGTTTTTAATTATTGACACATTTTCCTTCAGAATAAGGAAAAAATGAAACAAATGTGATCATATTGAAACTGCAATATCTGTGTCTTTAAACAAAAACTATAAAACTCATTAGATCATTCCCTGAGTGGTTTTCTTCTCTCTTTAGACTATAAATGTGAGAGCCTTTTTATTAAAACAGACAGACACCGCACAACTTTACCCCAAATCTTGTTGAATATTTCATCACAGTAACAAGGAAAAGTTAGCAAGGTCAGCAAGCCGTGCAATGCATTCAGCGCGAGGCTGTCTACTTTATATGGCCACACACAAAGTTCTAAACAATTTTTTGCATTCAGAGTTAGTCATTTAATGTGTCTTACGTATATATTTCTCATGCATATTACTTTTCTTAAGTGCCAGAACCCTTCAGAACCCTAAACTGTCTTCTACTGTGTGTGTAGTTGAGTTTAGACAAGCCTCCCCTGTCTGTTTTGGCTGGCACAGTTTTAACATCTTCTTACATCCACTTCAATCACTTGCATGAGCAGAGATAGTGTTCCACCCTCTTAGGATGTCCTGTACTAAGTTTGCTCCCTTGAGTCGTCCTCCATCCTTCCTCCCCTCCTTGCCCTCTTTACCTCATAGTCCTCCCTGAACTTCATCAGTCTTGTATTGTCCTCTATTAACACCTCCTTTCTTCCATTCTCCCTTTTCTCTTATCTCACTTACATCTATCCCTTCTTCTATTTCTGTCTCTCCACCCATCGTCCAGGGCTCGAACCCATGTCCTCCTACTCCTCCTACACAACAGATCCTCCATCCTAGCCGGTGGTCTCTCACAAGGTCCCAGAAGAATTAATGGTATTCTTCTCCTGACTGTCCAGAAAGACCAGAATACATGGCTGATGTCATTCGCTGAATTACATTAGGGACTCTGGGTGAGGCCAAAATAAGACAGAAAAAGATGACCACCCCATGGTCACACATACTTATCTGCAAAACAGCTAAGTGAACACCAACAGTGCATCTCTTCTGGGCCTTTTAGCCAAAATAGCTAAGCTTTTGCATTAGGGTTCGTGATCTGCTCCTCCCATTTCCCGCCACATTCCTTAGGTCAGTGGAGAGGGGTCAAAGGTGAAAAGTGAGGTTGCGAGCTCCTGCAGGAGAGAAGCTGGTGTTGTCGGTCCTCTTGCCCAGCAGTGGAGTTTCTTCTGAGCACCTCCTCCTTTTCCTCCTCTCCTCCTGCACATCTGGCTGCCCCCAGAACACTCATTTGGAGGGAAAACAAGAATGTTTTTATTTCCCAAGAGAGAAGAAGAACTCTGGAGTGAAACCACAGAGTTAAAGCACAGAAAGGCATCCTGGGCCCTCACACAGCCTGCTGTGGGGCTATTTTCTCATCGTCTATTTGCGTGGATCTGCATTCATTTTCATCTTTAAACTTCATTCATTAAATGTTGGCAGAAATGTAAAGCTTTTATTTATTTCAAACAATCACTCATCAATGTTTTGTTTCTTAGGAAAATCATTATTAATCATCTATACTCCCATTCCAGCGGTGTTGTAATACAGGTCCACCAAGCCTATCTTTATGGTTTCTCAGCAACAAAAATGAATTTGCTCAAACCCTCTTTCCCCCTTTCCAAGCACATGTGTGTACAACAGGCATGCATGCACCCATGCTGCACAGCTGCACTCTATTACAAGATGTACAGTAGCTGTCTCTCCACCCCTTGCCTCTGGCCATCTCATCTCTGTAACTGTTATTTGAAATGCAGCACTGCTTTGGGAGCAAGTTCATGGCGGATTTATCTGACACAGGTGTTTGGTCTGTGAAGCGTACATCTGCACATATACAGTTTGTGTACACACACACACACACACACACACACACACACGCACACACACGCGTGCAAATGGTGCAGCCAAAGACTAGATCTGATGTCAGCCACTTAATGTCTACACCACTCACAAGTCGCACTTCAGACTTCCACACACACACACACACACACACACACTCATACGCTCACACACGTGTCCGAACTGCTTAGATCAGTGCAAACCAGGCTGAAACTATCACCCAGCTCCTCCGTTTGAAGCCTGGTTAACCTCATCTGATTCAGATTTTGACTTGGTGAATTGAAAATGACAAAAATGTCAATTTCAACCTAATATATTTTCCTTCTTGGCCTTTCACAACATCTATATCAGCCCTTTTGTACTGGGAAAATGCCAGGCATTTCCTCCGTATGTTATCCCAGTTTTCCAATAAGACAGCAGCCAAAGGTATGTGCCGAAAGGGCCGAGTTCCCTCTTTCTCCAGGGTCCATCGATAGTCTGAGAAAGCTTGAGTACTCAAAGTATGCTTTACTCCTTTAAACAGTGCAATATTGATGCACCGGTGAATATCTCATGTAGATTTGAAATAATAAGCTAGAATCTTTCTTAATTCTTGTTACAAAATGATATACTGCACCTCTCATCTCTCTTAAATCTGGCTAGCATGATATCATTGTTTAGGGTTTAGAGTTAATTTAGATCACAGGCAGAAAATCTTGAAACCCTTGACCCACAGAGATTGCTTCTGTGCGCTCACATACGGCAGTGTGGTGTTAGACATGTGTGTCTCATCAGTCCATGCCTTCTGATGTTCAGCCAGCTATATTGAAGAGCAGAGGGCAGGGAGGCACCACATGGTACTGATTTAGCCTGTTAGTGCTGTCTTTAATGAACAAGCAGGTTGTTGAGTTTTATTAGTGTGACTTTTATTTGGTGTGCTACAGCGGTACCATGGACATATTGTTGGGGATGTTTTTCGCAGGGAGTTACAAGTGGCTTTGAACAAAAGTTTTCACAGAATTTTTTTTATTTTTATACAACACCCTTTTGAAGACATCAACTGAGGCACACAGAGGAGGAAAGATAGAGGAAGTGAGAGTTCCCACTGAGTTGTGAGTTCAGCAAATGCATTCTGCAGTTGTATCTGGTACAAAGCATCCTGTAGTTATTCTCTCCATTCAAACCTCTGCAGCTTCTGGTAGATTGGCACCAGTTATATGGATTTCTGTAGTAAAGTGTGGGAAATACTTTGGAATAAAGTAGTGTGTGCAGTTACTCATTGTTGAAAATTTAGCATTTGCACCGTAATGCAAATGCAGGCCATAAATAAACCGTAGAACAAAGAATTTGTTGCGAAAACGGTTGCTGGCATTGTTATCTTCAGCAGAAAATTGTTTCAGCTGTCGGCTCTTTGTGCGGTTGGCAAACGTAATGCTGCCATCAGTGTTGATTCAGGCACTGAAAATTATTTATCACAGACCTTTTCGAGAGCATAACCCCACCTGTCAGCACACCTGTGTGTAATTGCTCCATGGGTGTACTGGCGAAGAGAGAGGAACGCATTGTAGATGCTTATCACTCTGTTCTAATCACTACCATGTGCTTTGATGGCCATTTGTTTTACTTTCAGTTTATGTTGGAATTCCAGCAATTAGCCTCCTTTAAATTTAACACATGACCGATAATGTTTGCCATATAAAGTGTCTCGGGTAAAAGAAGACCCAGCACGCTTCTAGTTGCTCAATTTGGGTCTTTTACTGTGTCTGGGGCTTTTATTGCCTGAGAGCTGAACTTACTCTGGTGGTCTTGGAGTCTGGGAACCAGCCTCTGCTAAGACACTCGTGTATAGAGCACGTGCTGAGAATGAAATGATTGTTACCTCCGCCATGGGTGCAGGCTGTGACACAGCTAGTGTTTGTTTACTTGTTTGTCTGTCTGTTAGCAAAATAACTCAAAGTTATGAACAGATTTTAATGAAGTTTTTAGCATATGGGTGAAAGCAGGGCCCACCCCTGGTGAGTTGCCAGCTCAAAGCAGGGCCCTGTTCAAGGCCCTGGATACCTTGCTCAGGGGTACCTCAGCAGTCCTCTGAATGTGTCCTGATAACCTCCGCTGCTACCAGTGCACCTTCCAGCTTTTGCCCGCAACAGGACTTGAACCAAAAACCCTCTGATTCTCAGCTCACTACACTGATGCATTATGAGAAAATGTTGTTGCTTAAGTTCAACAACACCACTCGGGCTGCAGCCTTCCTCTGAGTCTAAACTGTTATCTTATCAAAACAAAGGATTCTTTGAATATTTAGATGCAGGGAAACACCCTCTGGCCAATTGTGTGTGTCATAGGAAGGAAAATATTTCCCACTAAGTCTCAGTGAGCGTGCCTGAGGGAACCACAACCACTCCTGCCATTTGTTCTGAATTGTACTCCCTGCCAACATTCATCACAGAGAAAGGACTTTTGTTTCTTCATTATTAGACATTTGCATCAATAGAGTCTGTTACTGGCTACAACCATTTATGTTTTGAGGTTTTGATGTATTATCTTGTCTCCTGCTCTGTTTTTAACGCATACCTCAGATCACACTGACTCACTTGTCTATACTGCTGAGTGATGGGCTGATCTATTTTTAAATGTGTGTGAACGTTTAGGATGTGTTGTGTGTTTGTGCATGCAGCAGTGTGTTGTCATTACTCAGAAAATGTATGCATGCTCATACAGCTGAAATTGTGGAAATTCATGGCTGCCAATGGCAACGCATTTGGTCAGAAGCAGCAGAAATAAATGATTCTGCTGATTTATTCAGCAAAACTAAGAGCTTGACTGAAGTTGTACTCAAATAAGATGAGGAAACAGGATACAGGGTAAAATTTATCTCCTGAATTCACTGAAAATGGGACCACCCACATATTTATTGCTTCCATCCCACACCTCAAGTGACCTTTTCTGAGAACAGAGGTTACAAACTGAACCAGTCTTTGATTATGCAGTGTCCCTAAAATACTCTGCACTTGTACATTTCCTGATTTTAATATCAAATTATTAAATTTAGCACAGAGCAGAAAAAGTGGCTCAGCAGACTCTTCTAAAAGCAAGAAAAACAAACACAACAAACAACCTTTATTTGCTGATTCTGAAATGTGAAGTGCAGTCTTCACCTTCCACAAAGACCACAATTCAGTTGTGTGTACTAAATAGGAAGTTATCCGACCTGTAATCTATTTTACTGTCTCACGAGGAAGTGGGCTGTCCTCTGAGATGAAGACTTCCTTTAGTGTCTCCCACCGCAGCTCCACAGGAAGAGCTGGAGCAGGAAAGTAAGGGCAGAGTAAGTGCACCCTCGGGCACCATCACTAGGATGGATCCACAGAGTTTAGAGATGGTGGGAAGAGAATGTGTAGAAGAAAAGATCAAATGGTGAAAGCTGAGTGGGAGAAAGTGTGACAGGACAGTCAAACAAAGAAGGGATGGGATAGAAGGGATTTGATTTATGTTCCCAATGACCTTGAAAACAGATATCCCTTTTCAGGACCGTGGTGGACCAGCCTTGGCCTGGTTCCACTATCACATCATTTAATGAAAGAAATTAGATAAAAATCAGTCAGTAATTTGTGTCTAATAATTAATTTGCAAGCCGTGTTAAGTTGAAAGAAAAATAAGTTAAACCAGATGAACTTTATTTTGGTCACACTGTGGCCCTTTTTAAGACCAGTTACGTTAATTTATTTTGTAGATCAAGGCCAGAAATGTAAAGTATTTTGAACAACAGACTAATCCTTAATCTTAACATCAAAATTAGCAATCTAACCATCTTTTTTAGTGCCACCAGAGTGATTTTATCTTTTCTGCAAGCTGTGGCAGTTAGAAGCAAACTCTTTTCAACTGCTGTAGCCTGTTTACTGTCCCGTCCCTTCTGTTTTAGTGTTTCATGGCATGAAAAAAATATAGAACATGTGAAGTTCTACACAATCACATTTTCTCTATGTAAAACATCTGTATAGGCCAAAATGAAACATTATCAGTGCTACAACTGTATAAGCAGACTGTAGTTCCTACTGAAAAGCGCCAACATCAACACAATCTGTTTCTTTCTCTATCAGTCTGTCTGTTTCTATCTCTCTCACGCTCTCATGCTGTCTCTGTGTATTACTGAGCGCATTACATTCAACACACACTGCTGTGCACACTATTGTCTTATCTTAAACATTGGTCGCAAGAATATACAGGGAAAAGTACTCATACCTCTGATGAGATAAAGTGAAAGAGAGAAGATGTAGAGTTCAAGTAAAAACAGATTTTAAAAATAAATACTAATATTTCACCTTTTGGGAATCAAAGTCAAAGTCACAATTTCATAAGATGACAAAACAACTACAACAGCCTTTGACGAGGATATGTGTTTCCATCGTAATTCAGCCAAGGTATTTTGTTGTCAAAGCTGATAAACACACATCATTTCCGAAAAGTTCATCGCAGGCTTAAATGTCAGTTACATCAGATACAATCAAACCTCCAACCAACATTAACAGATGAGTTATTTTTTAGTCACCTTCTTAACACAAAGCCAGCAGCAGTTGTAGGCCTATGCAAATTAACTTTTGTCATTCGTGCATGTCAGTTTTTACAGTTATTTTTCCTCCCAGTAGAACATTTTCAGAGAACATTACCTTTATTTTCCCCGTGTGCCTTCAGATTATGGCCTCGTTCTTCTCTGTAAACGCTATGCTGTTTTCCATCTAAATTTCCATCCTTTAGTCTTTGTGTTGTTCCCTTTTCATATCTAAAAACACTTGTATGCTAAAGCTTTTAATGGTGCAACAGAAGCTGCATGATAAAGCCAGCAGTCACAGCAGGGGTCCACAGATGGCTGCCTTTAAAACAAATTCCCACCGGAAACTTGGTGTGTGTTTTTCAGGAAACAGCACGTGTGTTTGTGTGCCTCAGAACTCCTGTTGCTCCCGGTGTAGCAGCCAGATAATGATAATGAATCAATAATAGAGATATAAGGGAAGATGATTTTATCTGGTTGTAAAATATTATGTTGTGCCAACAGCATGTTTTGTGAAACTGATGATAGTACAGTTTCCCAGCATTCCCCAGAGACCCTGACAATCTCTGTTGTCTCAGAACATCATGCAGTACTGACACATGATTCATTTAATTCTAAACATTGACTCGCATTTCTCAATCAAGATTTGAAACAAACTGCCCTGACTAGCAGGCCGCCTAGTTAACCCAACATGGTCATCACGAGGACAGCAGCCCACAGCATGCTCCATGGCCACTGCTGTCCATAAATACACCAGCAAATCCCTTAAATATGTGACAAAAAGCTGTAAAAAGTTATTGGCTCCAGGTTTGTGTCCACCATGCATTCACCATGGGAGGAGTTCTTCATCCCCTACTTGCAGTGAAGAAATGAGGCACATGGAGGGAGAGAGAGTCAAACCGGCCTGTTTTAGTTATTCAGCCATATCTCCTACACACACCTGCTGTTGATTGTCCAATTTGTAAGCGATATAGTGGCCACGGGGGAGTAGGGAAGCGGTAAACAGGATTGATAGCATCTTACATGAGATCCCCGCAGAGAGAGTGCAGACATAAACACACACATCCATACAGCAGGGAAAGCACGAGTGGCCGTGCGTGGCAACAGATGAAGCAGCAGAGAATTTATGAACATTTAACAGTGTAAATGGAGTCTCTTTCTAGCAGCGAATGCTTCTTCTGGGTCCAGCATCCAGATCACCATCTCAGTCGAAGTTCAGACATAACTCAGAGAGGAAGTCTGCAAATGTGATTTGCACAGTTTGCAAACTCTCTGCCTCTTTACTTTGCCATCACTGCTCCTGCTTCTACTTTTGGAGATTAAAAAAAAAATAAAGACACGTGGTGTGAGAAGTTACGTTATATTTTGGAAATATTGTGTGAGTATTTAAAACACATTTCACATCATTGTCAATCCCTATTTGTAAGAGATTGTAGCTACAATATTTAAGAAATGTAACTTAATTTGTGTGAGTGCGGGTGTGTTTCTTGTCCCCCCCTTTTCCTTTAAAATGGGAACACACCAGAGAAAACGAGAAGGCCCCTCTGAGAACTGTTTCTCATGTTCTCATGGTGTAAAAATGACGCTATCACAGAGCTCCAAGAATCAGCAGTCCTGTCTACATTACATGGCGCTGAGCCTGACCTCTCTGTCTGTGTGTGTGTGTGTGTGTGTGTGTGTGTGTGTGCGTGTGTGTGTGTGTGTGTGTGTGTGTGTGTGTGTGTGTGTGTGTGTGTGTGTGTGTGTGTGTGTGTGTGTGTGTGTGTGTGTGTGTGTGTGTGTGTGTCTGCATGTGAGTATGTTTCCCTGGCTTGCACCTATATTTAGATGCACAAACACAGTAATAATATCAGAGGGAGAATTGTTGACTTGGGTGAAGACGAGACATTTACAGGCTTTTCAGGTACACTTTACATCTAAATAAAAAAATGCATTGAGATTTTTTTTTGTTTTTCTCTTACTTTGGTGTTGATCCTGAGGTTTATCCGAGGGCACTGATGTACCAATAAGAGAGTAAACCCCACCTTAACAGGTTCGACAAAAACAGTCTTGCTACAGTCTTGCTTTTTTTTCAGTGAGATACCTGAACTTTGTGTGTGAAAAGTTATAGAATGTTTAGAAATTGACTATAACATTTGGACAATACTTAAAGAAAGTAGAAATTAAATCTTCTACTCCCTGGACATGGTGGAACTGCATGACTAAAAGATTTAAGCCTAATTATAATCAAATAAACTCTCCCTTGACTTTGGGACCTGTCCTGGGTGTCTAGAAACGGATGTGAATCCCGAAGCGGCAATTATTAGAGAAAAACAGACCGCATGGAAGTGTGGTTGGCTCTTCATTATCCCTGAATGTGTCACAGCGGCCTACGCTTGTCTGCTTGTGTGATTGTGTACACAAGTGCATTCAGAGTGAAGTCATATTGCAAATTTAGACTCAATAGCCAGACAAGGCCTAAATTCAGAATCTGCCTTTTTTTGGTCAAAACACAACAGAGGTGTAGGAGCGGGGGGAGAAGTGCTTGTATGTAAGGACAGGGTTTAATAATGTCCAATATCACAGCTTGATGCTGCGTTTAGGATGTGTGGAGTAGAGCCTGGGAAAGTTAACTGTGTGTGTGTGTGTGTGTGTGTGTGTGTGTGTGTGTGTCTGTGTGTCTGTGTGTGTCTGTGTGTAGACCTAAATTGAATGATTGCTTGCATTTACACAGATTAAGGTTGGAAAGCGCTCTGTTTTTTTGGCTGATATGGCCCAGTCTGCCCAGAGCTGTTTGGCCCAGAGTGCTCAGGCCCAGTTTGATTTGATTTGGTTTGTCCTGGTCTGTTTCACGGTTCTACCAGAGCCACCTACTGACTCACTCACTACAAGAGCATGGGGGATTGTGAGATGTGGCAGACAGGAAACAAAACATCTTGACAGGATTGTAATTAAACGGTCACAAAAGTATTTTAGAAGTGAAGACATTGTCTGTATAGGAACGTCTGGAATCTTGGCCCAGCAGGATCTACAACCTGATATTTGGCCCCTCTCACTGCTTGTTGAACAGTTTTTTAAAGTGAGATTTACTTAAATGCCATTTCTACCGTTTTTTTTTTTTTTTTTAATGTGATTAATCCATGCTGATGTGTAATCTGTGGCAGGACTTGGTCACCACTGGCATTCAGACGTAATGTCTCCGCTGGACTGGTTTTGTAGTTGGAGGTGGTTTCATGTGAGTTGTGTCACTGGAAATGCCTTTATTTCGTAAATGCAGGGTCACAGCTATGGCCGGACAGTTACGTCTTTTCCACTCTCTAGACCACACTGTCATTCTGCGTCATAAGACTAAATATATTATACCTAAGTTATTTTACATTTATTTACCTAAAAATACCCAATCAAAAAAAGAAAAGAACTGAAATGTTCTCATTGCTGGCTGATAATTTATGCATCTCTAATACAAGATCTACTACTAGCATCAAAACAATGCCATTACAGTGTGTGGTATGGTTTAAGATTTTATTTACCTTTAAAAAGCTGTCAACTATCTAAATTATCCTGAAGCATTCAGTCAAAACTATCATAGCATCTGGCTTCCAGGTTGTTTATGTGGATACATTTCTCAGAGAATTATGGTTAAAGAAAGCCTTAATCAAAAGCCGCTGAGGGAGAGAGATGAGCTGACAGACTTGTTTTAACCTGCCTCTCTGTTGTGTCAAAATTCATAACGCTGGCACACAATCCAACGTGCGCGGCAACGCATATTTTTGAAGTGATGCAATGTTTCAAGAGATGTTACTTTGTGTGTTACAACTGACAGACACCTCACCAGAACCCGGCTTGGAATCGCAGGGCCTTAGTGTACCTAAAAAAGTTGGTGTTGCTGCAACGACACAAAGAGAACAAAAGGAGTCTTTTAGAGCAGTTTCAGAGGCAGCTGTCAGACGTGTTTATTCTTCTCTGATCCCGTGTTTGGGATTATCCTGTCGTGCTATGGAATGATGTGTAACATGCAGGCAGACAGTGTACACTTTCTGTTCGCTGACATGTGAAATGCTGTCATTAAGTGTTTGCCCCGCCTTTGTCATATTCTACGTTGTAGTGGTGTACATACATGTGACACTTGCGAACCTTAAACAATCAGCAGAATTAGTCTGATGCAAATGAAACCAAAGATTTTAGATTAAAAGTTAAGTACAGTCCAGTAGCTATGGGTTATTCTCAGTCAGTAATCAACAGTGGGGCCCCAGGTCATTTTCAAGTCATGATTTAAATACCATTTGCTTAATCTCAGTACAAGATGGCTGCGTGCGATTGCCAGCGCGTCAGGGAGGCAGTGGTCTTGATGGATGTGGCTCCAAGGAGACCTGCTGATAACAGACCGATGACGTTTGCATCGAGCCCACAGAACGATGTTGTGCAATGGTATGACCGTGACAACTCATCCACACCAGCGTCTTGAGGTCAGGTCATTAATCTCATTGTCGGTGCTGTGAGGCAGTGCTGGCAGGCCGTAACTTCAGCTGCTGCCCTTCACGATTTCACTCTGGCCCAGCCAGAATAAGAAGACTTCTCTTTTTCTTTTTGTCTGATTTTACAGGCTTTGGCATTTTTGTCTGGCAGCTGTGCGAGCATGTTGTGGAACAGAGCAAAGAACCTCTTAAGCTGCTAATGATGTGGAAAAGCCAGCTCTGCTCGAGCTCTGTTGTGATGGAGATCCTGCCTTTTATGCTAAACTTACAGGATCTCTGTGTTAAATTCTGTGAGAAGACTTTTGCTGTCTGTTAGAGCAACAGTGATTTAGATTTAAGTGGGTTTAAGTGATGCGACGTCTGCGGCAGCCAGGCCGCATTTGAATGCGGTTTGTTCCACTTTTAGTTAACTTTAAAAAATGTTGTCATGTTTGTGCAAGACAGAAATGCATTGCCAGTTGAAGACTTTACGTCTCTTTGTAAATCAGTGTAAATCTGTGTGCAGTGGAGGGTTAATGGCATTAGCAGCCTGCTTTGACTGTCCTAATTGTAGCACAGTTAAGTGTTTACTGCCTGCTATTCCACATGTCAGCTGTTGTCAAGCAGCCAGAGCAGGAGCAGAAACGATGGACCGTAACAACCGAGGATGCTGGGGCAGAAGGTGAGTGGAGGATGGGAGACCAGATACGACATCACTAAGGCTGTGGTTAGAGAGCCATTTTTAAATATCTTTACGAATCCTCTCTGTAAGCCCAATACGGTAAATGAGTATACACCCCGAAGAAATGCAATAAGTAATAAAATGCCTGAAACGGTATAAGGCACACTTGGCGGAGAGAACGGACCCAGTGACCTATGCAGGAGTATTCTGAGTCAACAGGCTGACTTGGGTTTGGACCAGGGATTTTTCCCACAGCCTAGTAGCTCTGGTTGTGCTCTATCCATGCTCTATCTGGCTGATGCACATGGAAAGGATTAAATATAATACGGTTTCATCACATGAAATAAAAAAGTGGCAACCAGTGCAGCTGAACACTGACGCCACAAAAACTCCCATTTTATTAATATCAAATTCATGTTTTTTTCCCCTCCAGCTGTCTCAAATTTACTGATTTGAGAACTGATTGTTTCTTTAATCTCCATTTGTTTTATTTTGTTTTTTTTTTATAGTATCGGATTAATGTCGGGGCCTTAAACACATGAGAGTTGAATTTTACTTCCAGCAGTGTTGCAGTGAAAACAGGAGAATTAGTAGAAAAAAACATACATATTAGCATGCCTATAATTCAATTGCCAGATTTTGTGCTCAGAAACTTAAAATGTCACTGACACGATATATGTCCATGTTTTTCTTACAGTCTCTGAGCAAAAATTAGCATCTGAACTCTGGTCACGCAGGAACCCCCTTGTGTGTGTCAGGGTATAATTCAGGTGAAAGGGTTTGTGGGTGGCTGCAGGGGTCACTGTCTGTCTCTTGGCTAGAGTCGAGTGTGTGATGGGGGTCATCCTGTGGCCATGTGAACAGGAAGGTGCGGGTTCAGCGTGAAGGGCTGAACCTCAGAGCTGTTTATCAGATCGCTAATGAAGCACAGCAATCCTGAGGGAGGAGGGGGGGAAAATGAGGAGAAGAAAGGGCCAAAAGGTAAAAGGAGGAAGGGACACACAGCTGGCTGAAGTAAAAGGGTTGTAGAGCAAACGAAGACTTTTAATAAGTTTAACAATAACAACGTCTTCTAAATCTTGATAGTCATCGTGTGGCTCGAAGAGGTTTGTAGACGGCTGTGATGAAGTTTGACTTTTTTTGTACATTGGGAAGATAGCTTTATCCTAAAGATGCCTGAGCTTTATTCTGCACAAAGTCCAGGGAAAATGTGGAATTATTAATTACATTTTCTGGTTAAATGTCGGCGGAGGCCGTGTCACTCAGCTCTGGCTGTAAACATTTTCTTTGGCTGTATGAGTTGTGCTCCCAACTCCCATCATCACCGCACTCTTTTCTTTTAACATTGCTGCATTGCAAGTTTAAACAATCAGAAATATAAACTAACCAGATTGACAGTTGATAGATGATAAGAGGTTAGTAGATGTTTCATATTTCACTGTTTTATTGGAATTTCCACTGAATATTTATGTCCAAATACACATTTTTTTATATATTATTTTATAGAGTTTATGATAATTAAATTTCCCTTTCATCAGATCTTGCTGTTGTTGTGACTATGCTTTATTTGTTTTTCTCTCAGTGGCACACAGAGGTGCATTTACTGGCTTGTGTATCAGTGTGAGAATCTGGGGTGTTCATCAGGGGCCACAGGGTCAGAGGTCAGGCTCACGGGAACCAGCAGCGTTGAGTCAGACCCTAAACGATCCTGTGACAGGACAACCTCATCTCTCAGAGGAATAGTGTTCCATCACCGTGCACGTGTGTGTTCGTGTGTGTTACACTATATTGATATCTCTGCCATCATCACACATTATTAGTTTTCCAGAATAAATTTGAGAGAAATATCAGGACGTTGCTGCGGTCTGTGGTTACACTGCAAATATGAATTTTTTTGGACACAGTTTTTCACAAAGATAGATGAACAGTAAAAAAAAAAAAAGGAAAAAACACATTATAAAGTTGTGTCCTTTTTTTGGGATGTAATGAATGTTAAAGCTTCCCTCAAAACACACAAAGTGTATGACCATTTTCCAGCTACACAGGTACCAGACTAACACAAACTGAGAACATGCAGTATTATAGTGCGTGCCAACATTACTTTAAGCCTGTGGGAGTCCTCTGTCCTCCTTTCCCACGGTATTTGTCACACTAGACCCCACAGTGACGTCAGGACAGAGGTATAGGCGAACACTCAGCCAAGAGGTCACAGGTTCACTTCCTGTCTGTCAGAACCAGGCCAGGCCGATTCCAGCGCACAGCATGGACCCCCTTATTTGATCTGTGTTTTAACCTTTGCTATCTCTGTCTCTGTCTCTTCCAGGCCATGTGGATGATGCTGCAGCAGGACAAGCCAGATGACTTCGTTGTAGCAACAGGGGAGGTGCACAGTGTGAGGGAATTTGTGGAGAAGGCCTTCAAACACGTGGGGAAGACCATTGTGTGAGTGCACAGATACCCAGTCCGTTCCTTAGATGCTGTACCTTGATAAACGATAAATCAGGTGCCTCCAAATTAAATGTAATTTTAAAATTCAGAAGTGTTTTTGTGGCATAATTCACATTCTTCACATGTGTTAAAATTAATAGGTGTTGTCGAAGCAATATGTTAAAACAAAACAAAACACAGAAGAGATAATTGAGTGGACACGAAGGGAGTGCTGAAGCTCCATCTCTTCCTCTTCTTTCCAGGTGGGAAGGCAAGGATGACAGTGAGGTTGGCCGTTGCAAGGAGACAGGGGTGATCCATGTGACAGTGGACCCAAAATTCTTCCGTCCTACAGAAGTTGTAAGTAAATATTCTCGCTGCAGTTGTGTTGTTTATCTTTGTAAATGTACCTGCTGGAATCACACACAGCGATGAAAGGACGTGTGTGGGCCTCAGGTTGAAGGTGGTCTGTAATGGTATATATTTGATAACACCTTTTGTAATAGCACACATTTCCTGCTCTATAATCCTGACCTGAACTTGAATGTATTTTTTTTTTCTTTTCTTTTCTTTTCTGTGCATTTTGCTGACTGCCGGTCATTGTGTCTGGAACCATACACTTATCAGCCAAAGCAGGTCCAGTTGACAGCTTGGGGCTGCTTATTGTGTGCTTGTAGAGCTGGAAATAAGCCAATCAGCCTTTTTAAGCGTAATGTATAATGGTGTGTTGAATGGCTGTTCATGTCCAGGAAAACAAGCTTGAGAAATTTCTCTATAATAGCCAGGGCATGTGTTGGGTTGACATACTTGACCACTTTGATAAGAGTGGAAAATTATTACTGTTTGAACATATTTATAAGCATCCCTACATAAAAAAAAACACATTCTCATCCCTTCATCTCCTTTAAGGTGTCCCTGATATTCAGGTGTTCTTTTTTCCGCCATCGTGCTTTGAAAGGTTTTGAAACGGTTTCCCTGGGTAGGGTGTAGGGTTGCCATTGTGTGTTGTGGCTGAGGTAAGTTGTGAGCTTCTCAGTTTAAAGTCAGGAACGTCAGCTCTGCTCATCTTAGCACGTCTTTGGCTGAGCAAGATTAGGGCCCTGGCTCGGTTGAGTGATGCTGAAGGATTAGCAAGAAAACCCTGCTGACTGAGTGCTGATGTTGGAGGCAGTCATCAAACACCTGGCTTTGTATCCCCTGTCAGTCCATTCCTTTGGGGTCTTATTTTAAAATGAATTCAAAACCTGGTCAGAATAGTCCATGATTATTTGTGATACTTTGCACCATTTACGACACATACCCTTCGAGGCAAATTCATCAAAAATGTAAATATTTGTGCAAATTTTCAACATTAACAGTCGTTGTGCCTGCATAGACATTAGACATTCTGTTCTACAGATTCTGTACTAGATTTTATTTTATTACTTTATTTCATTGGTCCATGGGAGTAAAAGAAAATTGTATCAATGTGCAAACACAGTGCTGATGTAAAGACATTAAGCATGGCTGGTTCAGTTACAACTCGGAATATTTTTGTCTGTTTAAGAGACAGAAGAGTCTTTGACCTATGACCCCTTCAGACAGGAAGTGGCTGGTACACGCTCAAACATGTGCATGTGTCCCTGGACGTTTGTGTGTCTGCGCGTTCGTTTTGGATTCAGCTTTCTCAGGCTGTTCAGCTGCTGGAATGTTCAGATACATCTGCCGTCATGCAGATGTGTGTGTGTCTGGCTGTCTGAGACTGAGTCCTCGGGCTGTGTACTAACATATATGTAATTCATCACTACTGCCGTCAGTGTGTGTGTCTAACATGAGCTCATTTATCACCCATTCCTCTGGGGACAGAGCCACAGGGGTTGTGTGGCTTAAATATGCAGGTGTGTGTCACAGTTGGTCAAAATGTGGGTGTTTGTACATATCCTTGCACTTGTCTGTGGTTATTTGACTTAAAATTTGCTACTGAGGTAACGAGGTTTGTTTCTTTGTCTCCATGGAAATCACTGATAAATAACCGACGACCTTTCAAGCTAAGATTGTTCCGACAGGAATCGACAAATAGTATAAAACCGCCGAGGCTGCTTTGAATAGAGCTGCAGGTCATTTTCAGTGTCATCCGTTACAGCTATTGTCAGGTTCTGTTGTACTCACTTTAGAGCTGTCTGTCAAACAGCTGTGTGCAGGTGAGTCTTCATCTGAGCCTTTACAAAGGTGTGTCACAGTATTTTTCCCTAATATTTCGGATTAGTCTCTGGTTGCTAGGTGATAATGAGTAACAATACCTTTCACATTTCTAGCCGGATCAAAAGATTCCCCCTGTCTGCTTCAAACAATAGTGCTAATAGTCTGTTGAGAGATTTACAAAATGAAAAATTCCCACGGGGTGTGTGGGACCCATCTCTTTTAGCAGTATCTTTTTAACTTGAGAGTTCCTAGATACTAGAGAAAAAAAATGCTTAAAACCAATGCAGTGAAGCAATTAATGTTGTGGTAATGGAAGGTAGTATTCTTAGTGGAATGTGGAACTCAAACATTTGATCATGCACGGTTTTCAGTTTAATTACTCTATTATGCTGTGTTTAGACTGGTACCTGAAATGCCATCCATCCATCCATCCATTTTCCACCGCTTATCCGGGGTCGGGTCGCGGGGGCAGCAGCCTCAGCAGGGAAACCTGCTGAAATACCTGAAATGTTTATTTTTAATTCATAATCAGAATACCGTTCAGATTACCCAAAGCTAGTATGTACAGGTTTCTGCTGCAACACGTGATTATGTGTTTACACACACACACACACTTGTGCATGTCTGTGCTAATGCAGCACATCAGCTGTCATACTTCCAAGTTCATGCATTGCTGGAGGACATAAGCTGTTCCAAGTTGACTAACAAGTCCTTTGCACAGAGCGAAGTACTGATAAATGGAGGCTTGTCTCTCAATCTGTCCTCGTCTCTGTGCCTCATCGCGCCTCGCATAACTCATCCATTGTCATGATCTCCAAAGACCTCATTTCCCTGTTTGCCTTTTTATGGTCTTGACTGCATCTCAGTGATGCAACGCGGGCTATGGACAACGCAGGAATGCCCCTGTAGGCAACATTCTGATGGACCTTCTCAGTACAAGCCAGAAGAATGATCCTGTCAGCTGACACCTACAGTAGGTGTTGAAAGTAGTCCCTAGTATTGCAGGGCTTCAGCTCACAAAAGGATTTTTTATAGTATAAAAAGATTTGCATCAGATTTATTATTCTTGGCAGCTGTAATGTGAAGCTGCCCAAGTTGAGCTATTTTTATCTCCAATTTTCATTCAAAATGGAACTGAAGCCTTTATCTCAGTGTGATGTGCTGACTGAAAGAAAGGAATCACCATCACAAGTGACCACATGTCAAGGGTAGATGTAAATGTCACGCAACAGTTTTTCTCTGCGGTTCAGAGTAATTTAGTCAGGATGTGACTTTTTCAAACATGCAAGTTTATTCTTGCAAGGTACAAACATACGTGAAGCTCAAGACTGCAACACCACCGCTGCCAAGACGGTGGTATGCCTTAGACTGACATTTGTAGCAAGAACCGATTTTTTTTTTTTTCAATTAAATGACATGTGGTGTGATTACAATCAAATGCATTCACAAATATTTTTTTTATAATAATATAATATTTTAGCAAACTAAAACTAAAAATGCTGTCAAAACATCACAGCTCATAATCTTTCAACTCCTTGTCTGCAGGTTCATGTCTGAGAGTCACAGTTCTTTACTTCCTTCTTCAAATGGCTGTCATTCCTGCTGTTAGACGTGCACAACGAGTTAAACAAAAACACACGCGGTTGCACAGTCTCGCATCAGCGCTGTCGTCACTCGCTGAGGAGGTCAGACAATTGTTCTAGTGAGTATAAAGATGGTGTTGTGTTTTGGAAGGCATTTACGGCAGTTAGCGAGCCGAGTTAACCTGCCTGTTAAGTTCACTGCGTATTACAAAGACACACCTTACTGATCTGTTGACGGAATCATGTTTTGGATTGTCAACTATTTTTGAGCGAAGGAATGAATCCACCCCAATGCTCTTAATTCAGAAATGTCTGCCTGCTTTCCTCATACCTTGTGTGGTAAAATGTTGTGACCTGCCCATGCAGCTTCGGTTAGCGATCTGCGGTTTCAGGGGGAGATCTGCAGTAGCACCAACTGACAATGAACTGAACCTGCAAGCAGCCCCAACATTTTCAAAGGACGTGATGTGCATGCCAATAAATAACATGAAGTTCTTGACAGTATTTAAGGTACAAAACAAGTTTAACGATGACCTTGGAAGCCAGTGTATACATTTCCAAATCTCGTCGAAGCAACATAGTCTCAGTGCAGTGTGCGAATAACAACCAAAGCCACATGGTGGGTGTCACAGTGTTCCAATGTGCGGGCAATAACAGTATTTTCTAATGTCAAGGCTGCTTAAAAAAGATATTCTATGGGGAAAGTTGAGGTTTTGGAGCTTTTTGATGATGATTTAGTAAGTCTGCCTAGTGGCACCACGATGATGCACCATATTTTTTCACCCTGAATTTCCATTTCCATTTTTGTTGCAGGAAGCAAAGCCCACCTTTACCATTTTGAGGTGTATAACCTATGTCCATCCAACTATTTCAATGGTAAAACATGTCTAATTGCAGCCCTCCTGACTAAAGACAGCAGCCAGAAATGTTGTAGTTGAACACTGATACCTCTGGTGCTACTATTGACTGTTGTAGTCATAGATTTGAGGTGCTTGGTTTTTCAGGCCTCGTCAGAGAAACATAGAGTCGGTGTTGGGTTTCATTTGACTCCGCGCAGGCGGTCCAGACCTCATAAATCTGCTCCCAGGATCCTTATAGTCCTGTCTGCACACACAGAATGACTATTGCAGTTTCTGTGATTGGAGGACAATGAGACAAGCTAAAGCTCTGCCTGAGTTTATAGTTTTTCAGTTGATTTTGAATTCTTCTTGACCCCATCTTAAATCTGCTTCGATTATTCGGACCGTTCTAGTGCACAATAAAAAAAAAAAAAGCCAATCATCTCCTACAGAGATGCCTGAAAGTAACCGTAGTCAGAGCAGGCTGTGGAGAAAATTCTTAAACCTGACAAAGTGAAAACCAGATATGATGTACACTGCTAACATTATGGCTTCTGGCAGAACTGCCCCTTTGCCCCATACAGGATTTAACAGACAGACTCTGATGTTGCATAATATAATGCTACATAACTGTGAAATATGGTGCCTGTTTTAGAAATTTTGACCTCTTGAACTCACTCAGTTTTAAACTCTAAGGTTTCGGTTTCATACGTCAGTTATTTAGTAAGCTAACTACTTAAATACTCACTGCAAAAAAAAAACAACAAAAAGAAAAAACAGATTGCCAGTGAAATCACAAAGGTAATACATCTTCATACTTGATTAAAGTTAAAAAAATTATTAAAAATTATTATTAATTCAGACAGATCTATGACTCATTCATAGATAGATAGAAACTTTAGTCATCTCTCATGAGAAATTCACAAACTCATGAGAAATTCACAGTTCATGTTGGGTGTATAGATCTGCTTCTTGTACGACTGTCAAATGTGACCTTTAATTTTTCAGTTGTCATCGAGTAAAAAAAAATTTTCGCTGACACAAACACGGTTATTATTATCCTGCCCACCATGTGTTTGGCAGTGAAGTGGTGTAGCCAGGGGGCCTGTGACAACCGCTGGCTCTCTGAGGTGCATTTTCTCATCAAAGCAGCGAGGCCTCGACCTGAACCGCAGCTCTTTGGATGGCGAAATGCTGACGCAGCAAACGCAGCTCATTTTACTGGGTGGTACTTGCACGCCGCACTATAGATGTTACAACACGAAGATGTAGCAGACCAAGTGATTGAATTTATTGTGCAAACAAGCTCAGCTTCACGCATCACTCTCAATTACCTTCCTGTATTCCATGCTTGTTTCTAAGCAGCAGCATCTGTAATCAGTTTCTCTGATTTATGCGTTAAAACATTGACTGATATTAACATATTTGTCAGTGTTTTAACAGCAGCATGTGTCGGCTTTTCATCCTGTCGTTTTGGGTGTTGGCGAAAAGTCTGAGCTCCAAGATTCCTCAGATTCTTCTCCTTAGAAGCTGTTGATAAGGGGAAAGGAGAGGCCTTAATGTTCTGACAGCAGTTTGCCGTTTTGATAGATCGAGGTGAACGTTTAAACACCAGACGGACATAAAGAAGCAAATCGCTTTTATGAACAGTAAGATTTATTCATCGAACAAGCCATGTTGAGCCCCGCCAAACAGGATTTATGACACACACTACGGGCTCAGCGTGGATCTTTGGCAGAGGTCTGGGGTACATTTGCACAAAGGAAGCATGAAATATTAGCATTATGTTAAAAGGTTTTTGGATATTATCAGGATTTAGACGAGCCTTTTCAAGCTTTTCAAACACTTTTCATGTTTCTCTTCTATTCGTCTTACCTCATATTCCTTGGTTAACACGATTGTCTACCAGACTGTTTAGATAAAAAATTAATTACTGACAACTTCTATAGATATTTAAAAGTCTGTTTAAAATGAATTTGATATAAGTATACCTTTCCTGAAACACAGACCAGAACTTACAAACCATACAGTCTCTGTGTCTCTACTGAATTTGTTATGTTAAAATAAAAAGTTATGTTATGTTAAAAAAGAAAAGCAGTTTGGTGCGTCATCATATTATATTAGTCTTACTGTTTGGCAGTGATGCTCATATTTCTATCAGTTCTCTTATCTGATGACAGCCAACCAGCTTCCTCTCATTCAGTTTAGGTCAACTGTCATGTTCCATCACACTCCAGATTTATTTTCAGTTTGGATCAGTGAACCTGATGCCAAACCTTCTTGCAATTGATATAATCAGCATTTATAACAAACACATTTAGGAGTAATGTCTTGTACAACAAAAGCAAACAGTGTGCAACCAAACGTGTGATTGTGTTAAAAAAAAAAAAAAAAGATAACCTGTCAGCGTCAGTGACAGTGTTGAACCAACAGTCCGACTGTCATTTAAAGAAAGAAATGGATTTGGGGAACCGCAGTGTGAGCAAAAGCAGTTAGTGTTGAGGGAGAGCAAACCCGTGCCCAGCACGCTCTCTGCTTCAGCCTCATGCTCGTGCTAGATTTGTGTGTGGTTTTCTCTGGTGAAGAGGCTCTGATTTAAAGTACGGCTCTGCTGTCAGCCGTGTGTATATCACTCCAAGTCACTTGTTTGACTCTGGCTCTTCTGTTTGGTTCACATACTGAGAGGGACCTTTCTCGGATGACATCTAAAATATGTAGTAATTAGTGGTAGTAAAGTTGCGCTTAGCATGTTGCCTGAAGTCACTCCCGCTACTTCTCAGTGTTGCAATATGGATAAATACCTTGATGTGAAATGGAGAAAGAGTTGCACTAACAAAGACACTAAAAGTGTTCCAAGCATGTTTGGAGCCATCAGGTCTTCATATAGAGTTCCCTCAGAGCGAAGAACTGTCAGTCAACTCTGTGTGTGGGTGAGGGAGGCGGAAAGGACAGATAATACGTGGGGTTTCCGACAGATACCGCTCCCTCGCCACGCGTGAACTGATGTGAATTTAGGTGACAGGAGGATTTAACCTCTGGCAGATGATCTGTACGTGGAGAAAAAGGGACGGAGAGGGCTGAAAAATGGGATTGACCCTTAACCCTCACAGTCAGTAATGTGATACTGGTATCTCTATTGTAGGGGGAGACGGGTGGGGAGGAGGTCACTAGGGGAAAGGGAAGGTAGCAGCCTTACCGCAGTGCTGATTAGAACTTCCTGTGGTCAGCCACAGTGGTGCATCTTGGAAACACGCAAGTTCACTCACACGCAGGCAGAAAAACATTTCAGACCACAGGAAAATGAAGGAGGTATGACAGAATACTGGGAAATGTAGCACGAAGCTGCGTGATATTGAGATAAAAATGGCGTATCTGGGTGTATACAGTGGGATTACAGTTAAGAGACAAGTCTTTTGTTTTTATCACTTCAGCACATTAATATTTCAGGAAGGTATGTAAATAAAATGATGCTTATCCTGAGAGAACAGTGGGTCTGATAGCCAGTTAACAATCATGCAAAACAGCCTATGGATGTTGCGTCAGTACGACCTTGTTGCGATTTGAATAGTTTGAGGGAAGGAGGATGTGATTTATTTTTTGGCTGCATATATCATAAATTTCCGTCTTCCCCTGGAGTGTCCCATAGTGGGAGTAGTCTCATAAGCTAGAAAATCCTCAAAACATTAAAACAAATTATGTTGCCATTAAATGTTTTTTAATCGATGCATACATGTTTTGTTCTTTTTTTTTTTAAGCATTAATTTTTTTTATGCACCTGGAAATGACATTTTCAGGCCGTCCCCAGCAGGCAGACATGAGATATGATTTCAGAGCTTGTGACCTGATTCCATCATAAATTATTTCTTCAATTGAGCTGAGTCATTAAATGAAAGTGGTGGCCGAGGGCCAATCCGTGGGTTGTGTCACGCCACCAGTTATAGTGAACCGTCATACCTGCGAGTATAAACACGGCCTGTGTTTCATGTGTAAGCGTCAAAAAGACGAGTGCTGGCTTTCAAACATTGAAAAGGAGATTTAGTCTGTCGTTTAGCAGAAAGAGAGATTGTGGATTTTGTGTGTCTGGCAGTTTGGTATTTCCTGAAGGAGTTTCCTTCTACCGTCAGAGCGGAACCACCCTGGGCCCCTCAGCTCTCTGACCCACAGACTGACTTGGTACTGCTCACAGAGGTGAAAGAAAGTGAGTCTTGACAGTCTGGTGCTGCTTTGCTGGATTGAACGTGTTTTAACACAGAGGAGCATTGATAAAGTTGACGATGGCGACGGTGTGGGTGGTTCCTCCACCACTTCACTGCTGTGCTGCCTTATGGATCTGCCTCCTTTTCTTTGGCTGCTATTTATGCATTTTTTTTTTACCTTTTATTGTGGTGTTATGTCAGTGGAATGACAAATATGCGTGTTATGGTACTACTTTGGCGGTGCTTTACCCAAGAGATGGATCAGGAGCATGGGGACCTGTGGGCCAGGATTCCTCTACTATCAGCTCATTTTAGCTCAGTCTAGGTTTGGCCTGACAAGACAAACTTGCCAGACTGGGAGGTGGAAGGAGAAGGGGTAGAAAGAGAGAGCCTTGTGACAGGGTGAGGGAGGGATGGGTGAGTTATGTCAGCCTGTGTCTTTGCCCGTTAGTCCCAGCTGGGCTTCATTACCCAGCGTCCTCCAGTGAGCAGCTCGGAGACGGGTGCATAGCCGCCGGAGCTGTCAGAGGGGAGCAGAGGGGAGGTATCTGGGCAGGATTTCAGACCTCAGCTCTGGGCTGCACTGGGACGCAGACGCGCCAAGGCTGCAATGACTTTTTTGAATAAATGTTGCTGTTTTCTGCTCTAAATTTGGGGTTGACATGTGAGGATGATGAGAAAGAGAATAAAAATTTGAAAACAGTGAAACTTGGCTATAAAAGGTCAACACAGATTCTGCGTACAAGAACACATTGCTCTTAATTCCTTCTGCCTTCTGTTTGGAGGCGAATGTTCCCTCCTCTTGCTCAGACATGAATTTGGGTGAATTTCTACCTTATTTTTGAATAAAGATAACTTGTTTTGCCACAACCAAGTGGAAAAGAATCAAATGTGACGCAAACGTGTGGTGTATCTTCTCAGGAAAAGAAGGTGCAGACGCGAGTTTGAGAATGACAGGAAATGCAGGAAGGAAACAAAAGAAAGGAGGAAAGTGAGAGAGGGATGGGAGCACAGTTCTGGCTTGGAGTGTGTGCCCGAGATTCTTAATGTGTGTGTGTCCCCCGTGTTTATAAATCAGAGTCAGGCAGTGTGTTGCAGGGCCGGTGTTTCCTGCAGTGTAATCTGAGTCTCTGGTGGAATGTGTGAACCACATCCGACTCTACTCGAGCCCCCGACTCACTCAATATCCAACTGTAAACAAACTGCCTCTGCCAGTGTTGGTGGAGGGACAGGTAGACAAAGCTCCTTCTCCACCGTTTTTGTGCTTGCGCTTGTGCACGTGTGTTTGCGCATGTGTGAAGTTGATACCAAAGGGTTAATTGTAGCGTGACCTTTCTAATGTCACCCTTTGGCTTGTTATCTTGATTGGGTAATTAATTCTGGGGCTGCTCTTTTCACTTGGCCCATTATTCACACACACACACACACACACACACACACACACACACACACACACACACACACACACACAATCAGGGCCTGCTGAATACTAAAGCCCCCACATTCCTGTAACCCTCAGGTTGCTCAGTTGCATTACTTCTCGTGTCTCTATCGTCAGTCTCTCCCACTGTTTGACTCTTGCTCAATTTATTTCTCTTTCTCACTCAATCATTCTCACCGCTGTCTCGTTTGTCATATTGCTCTCCCTCCCTCCTTCCCTCCCTCCTCCTCAGTCCTTTGCTCAACCTAAGTGGTGCAAGAAACAGTTTCACTGGAGCCAAGCCCTCAGTAAAGGCACAGATAGCGCAACTCGACTTCTTATGGTTTTATAGTTTTTGGTTAGTTTGTAATGAGGTGATGAAAGTTTTCAGTTACTGAAAGCGAAGTTAAAAACTGAAAATGTAACCAGCTGATCTGTAGTAATGTACATGAAGAGTGCAAATACTCAATAATTCAGTCTGTAAATCCATTTTAGCTCTTTTTTCCCTCCCTCCGCCTTTCATTCCTTTTGCATGAAATGTTATTCTCTTTGTTTTTATACTTCTATATTTCATGACAAAATCTACCTTCGTAATGAACTATAGAATAATGTGGTGTTCTTGGGGTCTGATTAAATGGCTTTTCTTCATTTTCCATGACTGCTTGACCCTGCTCCCTGCTGATCTCTGTGGATTTCTGGAGCATGTGAGTACTTCCTTTTAGCTCGACTGTTTTTCCTCCCAGCTCCACTCTATCACCAACCAGCAGACATAGAAACAGAGCGTTAGTGTGAGAAAGAACGGTTGAAAGAGTGACACACTCATGCTCTCGGTTTCTGACTCTCCCTGTTTGGGCACGATGAGAACAGCAGATTATTGAAGCTGATAAGTTGAGGAATGCTGCTCTGAGAGGAAATGGTGTTCTGGTGAGATGTAGCTCTCAGAATGCTTTTTCCCTCCTCCTCCTCCTAAACATTGACACTAGTTTATCACCTCCTTCTGTCTCCGTTTACACCAAGCCTGCAGAACAGAGGAGTAGGTATTGAAATCGACTGACCCAGGGCCCATGGGCAAGCCCATTCAAGCAGAGCTCGCACCTCCTGTTAGCACTTCTCCAGTTTTTTCCTTCATTTGTATTTTAATGATGAGATGCTGAATTCCAGGTTGGTAACAACACCGCAAAGAAATCCCTGGAACCACCGTGACCCTTCTGCCACAGGTGTCACCATGTTATGGTAATGTGTAAATATCTCAAACATTAGTAGATAGATTTTCACTCACACATTTTTTTTAATTATGGCTAAATTGGTAGCTAGCAAAGTAATACTTTTTTGCAACATTTTTGAGCTTTAATTGTGCTAATTACATATTCTATTATCATTATTATTATTATTATTATCTAATGGAGGGAAACAAACAGTGACATGCAATTTTGGAACGGCTGCTCACATGCAAACCAGTAACAATCTACTTAAACATTATAGCCGAGTGTCAGAAACAGAAACCCGGACAGTCTAAAGAAGTTCAGTCATTACGCAGCAATTAAGATAAGAGTTGATGACATTTCCCTCTCCTCATTGTCTGCCGCTCACATTATATAGTGATTGCAAAGAATGTTGTTTAAAGAAGGGAATTATGCTGGCCTTTGATGCCTCCTGAAATATTAAACACCCGGGGGCCGATGGAAGCGCAGCACACTGACCCAAACTACATTATACAAATGTGCAAACAGACTAAACACACGTTTCACTTTTCGCTGGGAGGAACATAACTGCACAGTTTCAGCTTGACCTCGGTGGAAGTGAACAGTCACCTGAGCCCACTCTTTTTTCCCCTCCCCTCCCTCCCCTTGCAGCCTTCGCTCTAACAGTCTGGGGCTTTCTGCTGACTCGAGGAATTATGATCGTTTTCCCGTCCGCAGGAATAATAGAATACAGGGGGAGGGGGCTGGGCTGGAACAGTAGTGAGAAGTCCAGCTCCACAGTAGTTAACGTGTGTGTGTGTGTGTGTGTGTGTGTGTGTATCCCTGTATAATCCCTGTATATCCAGATGTGCCATATTTTTCTCCTCACGTCAATAGACTTCACACATGAAGAGATTATCCTGGGATGTGGTGACAGAAGGGTAATTTGGCCCCGTGATTCGCAGCTGTAAATCTTCAGCTTCGTCCTGTTATCTCGTGCTAACCTGCAACCGAGCTTTAGGATTTCAGAAACTTACTTTTGGCACTTAGACTATCGGCAGCCTCTCGAGTGTGTTTGGAGTGTATGTAGAGTGTGTCCTTAGCCATGTAAATATTTATCACACAGCTCCCTGTGGAATTTTAATGAGCACAGACGGAGAACAGTCAGGACCTGTGAGCACGGAGCGATAGATGGAAACCAACGAGGAGGTAAGGTGATTGACAATTTGTGAGGTTTTGGCCTAGAATCCTCCCACGTTGCCTCCATTTATGCTAATTGCTTCCATTTTCTTTAAGACGTGTGTGCCGTGTATGTGTTCGCTGGTCATTCTGGGCTGCCATACGTGTCACTGTGTGTGGTGTGGGTGTGGGCGTAGTGTACATGCTCATCAGGGTGACAGGGCCACCCCTTAGAGGTCACTTCACACATTGTGTGTAGGCCAAGCTACATGGGGAGCCAGGGAAGGAAACCTGAGCTGTAACT
>BJFM01002575.1:37822-55479 GCA_016586285.1 Arothron firmamentum
CCCCCCCCCCCCCCATCTCGCTCACACACTTACACACACTTTAGGCCTGGCCTCTAACCCCTCCACAAGGAGTGGCTCATGATTGTCTTTAAATCTGTTTTGCAGAGGGAAAAAAAAATACTTAAAATCAGGAATGGAGCTTAAATGAAGTTCCAGTTTGGCCTCAGCCTTTCTTAAGACGCCAAAGACATCAGGATTAATCAGAAATGCTTCACCTTGATGGAGCCAGAGAAGACTTGAAGTGTTTGTTCAGGCTGACAGAAGTTGACATGTGTAAATATGCAGAATGTTGTTTTTCTTCACCTCAACTGAGCTAGGCTTTTAAAAGGGGTTAAAACTGTGTGAAAATATGCTGTGTTTGCAGCATTTGCAAGAAAGAAAAAACACGCTTGGCTCGTTTTAATCGTTTTTGTCTTGAATTTATTCTTCGGCACGTGTAGGAGGAGGCAGCACTGCCTCTATCTGTGTAGATATAACGAATGAATATTTGAGGGTAAAAGATCAGCAGGGCTCTGCACATCACCACCAAGGTTTCCAGTTTCATCGCTCCCTCTCGGCAGATGAAACTGGGGGCCTTTTGTGTTGCGAAGGAAGTGATAAGCTGAAGCGATGCTGGCGGAGGCACGTTAGAAATCGGCCAGTGACAGATTTGTGGCTCTGGATCTCAACAACTGGGAATGATGAAGCTTTATTTTCGAGTGCGTCCCCACCTGCACACACTTAAAGCAGCGCAGACACCTGGTTGCACACCGGCAGCCTCCATCTTCCTGCAGGCAGGGAGGCAGCACAGGGACAGATGAAGCCTCGGCCCTGTTATCTTCATTCATTTTGGGTGCTCAAAAAAAAAAACCTGGGGTCAGGGTTGAGTTCTTCCATTCGTAGTACACCGAGGTCAACGGCTGGAACATCTGGGTCTGATCAGAACATCTGGGTTCTGCTGGGGACACTGAGATTCAGACTCTCACAACATTCTCAGCCGCTCGGCTGGAATTTCTTTGAAGTCTGTCGTTACAGGCTCATGTCCACTACTGTACAAATCCCAGAGATGCTACTGGACTTCCAAAACCACATCAGAGCCGGCCAGGATGCAGTCGTCAGAGCGAGAGCAGAGGAGGAAAGTTCAGAGTGTTTGATCAGCCTCCTGTAAGGGGCTCAGCTTCAGCGAAATAAACATATATCACCCATACATAAGGGCCAACACACACAGGTGCTGCACAGCCATGTGTACACACACACACACACACACACACACACACACACACACACACACACACACACACACACACACTTTTTAATTCAGTTGGTTTGTTAGTGTTGAAGAGAAAAGGCCAAAAAAGGCTTCGCAGCACAACAAAAATATAAAAATAAAATCTGAATTAATTTTTATCCTGATGTCAGCCATATTTAAAAAAGCACTTGAAAATAAAGTGGAAATAAATATTGCATATGTTGCTGCCTGATTATGCCCTCTGAAACCATTTCATTAGAAGCACCAGATAATGTTAATCTTGTTAGGAAAGGGACTGTATCACTATTTTAAAGGAAGTGTGCATCGACTTGGGAGGACAGGATGTAGGCTGAACTGGGACTTCTGCTGGCTCAGTGTGCCTCACATCCATGAGGAGGTGCACATTTCCTCCCATGCAGTGAAAAATGTAAGTCTGTGACCGTTTTTGTGAGACTATTATCCTTTATTTGTTCCTTTTAGAAAAGTGACTCTAGCACAGACATGGAAACAGCACTGCTGTGCGTCAATGGAGCCTCTGTTTGTAAGAAACAAAAGCCAGTGTTGAAAAGCCAGCCTCAAAATGACACTGTCTGCAGGTAAATGTTGAGCTGCACGTGGCTTTTTTGAGGTGGACCATTTGTCAGTTGCACAAATCCAACTCACTGAAGATAAGACGCTGCACTTCCTTCCTGGATGCTCAAATATGCAGTTGTCTGCTGGTGGAAGATCTGTCTAATTCCAACAAATGTCCTGCCAAGTTGGCAGAGACGTTTTGGAATTAAGGTGTGACCACGATGATGACGATGACGAAGATGCTGATGTAAAACCCGTCGGCGCTCTCTGTTGAGACTGGTCAGATTTGGAGTGCTCCGGTTGTGTTTGCTTGTTGATAGGAACAGTTTGAAACGTAGTCCTACAGGCATGTTTGAGCCACATGCTAAACAAGTCTACTGGATTCAGCACGCACGAGTGTGTAAAGTGCGGCAGTGGTCACAAAAACAAAAACGTGTCCTTAAAGTCAGGTCATGTGAACCTGACTGAAACAGGAAGTCCATTCTTGAGGTTGTCAGTGTGAGTGAATGGCATCCTGGCCCAGGCTAACCACAGCAGGTGCTTAAAGGTTGAAAACTTAGTCATGCATTGTTCTTTGGCATTTCTGCAGCGAGGTGCTGCTGCTGCGTGCCCATTTTAGCCTGTCCCATATCTGATAAGACAGGTCATCTTGGCACACAGTTAGCTTCTTTTGTTAGCCGCTCTTCAAAGCAGCACACGTGTTCGTGACCAGACCGATGTGTTTAATGCCAGCTACAAAATATTAGCCATTAGAAATTTAATCAATGTAATTATGAAGCAAGTGGATTATTAATATAATTGTGGAATAAGCCGCCCTGTAATAATTACATTCAGCCACATGATGAATTATGTCTGTGTGCTGTAGGTGATTAGTCTGAAACTGTTCCCAGTTATGCTCCACAGCCAAAAATGGATGTGAGTAATGTGCAGTCGCTCATATAAGAACGTGGTGGAAAATGGGCCGTGGTATAGCTCTTATCATCTCTGATCTGAAGTCACAATGAAGAATTTTCAGCTGGAACTGAACGAGCGAGAGTTTAGTCCACATCAGCCTGTTCTGTGTGCACACTTAGTGTTCTTTGTTTGTGTCATCAGAAGTTTGATTAAACACCTCTGAGACGTGAGTTCCTGCTCTGTTAAAGGTGGAGCTGTTCTACATCACTGTGCCTTTATAGTGAAAAAGAATGTAGAAACACTGCACCCAATTAATGCAACCACATCTGTTATTCCAGTCAGTAATTTGCTTCCACTTTGTGGCAACAATTTTAGAGTCTATAAAAGAGTCAGGTTTCCCAACATAGTAGGGAGAACTGGAGCGGCTCTGCCCTCAGCCTGCGTCGTTGGAGCAGAACCGCATTTTACCGTGTTCAACCGGGCGCCGCTGCTCACGGCAGCTGTGATTATGTTCTGTCAACCGCTTCCGCTCAGCTCTTTGATGCAGCGTGATGGACAGCAGCCAGTGCTAGTGAGTAACAGTATAGCATGTCATGAGTGCACACACTGCTGCGTAACAGGTGAGGTAGATATCACAGCAAATACAAAAGTACAGATGGAGGCTGCTCAGTGTCGCAGCTTCTTATTCATCAAACTAGTAAATTCTTTATACCCATCGAGCTGTTTACTGGGCGGGTAATTAGCATGGAGTCACCTTGTCCATTTCAATACATCGACATTCAAGCTTGTAGGGTTAGCACCACTAGCGCTGCATGCACGACTCCATCCACGCTCTGACAGCGTTTAATGCACGAGTATAAATCTGCTTTAATGTGCTTGCGGCTGAAGGAATGCGAATCCCTCCCAGTTTCCAAAAAGTCTTGTGGGGAAACATTCCCGTAAGACTGCAGTCTTTTGTGGCAGCAATCAATGCCCATGGATTTGGAATCAGATACGCTGAAACGTCCACATTCTGTACGCTATAATTTTAAACTGCATGCAGACAGAGGAAAGCGTCGAGGTTTGATTAGAGCACATCCAGTTGAAGTTAGCTGAAAAATTCTTAAGCATGCATTTCATTACCATAAATGTACTTTATCAGACCTCTTTAAGGCGGCCCGATGCTTCTCGCTCTGTCAGTCGAAGCCAAAAACGCATCCGTAGAAATGAGGGTTTGTTTTTGGCGTCTTTGACGGACGCAGGCTTGAGCTGGATGTTGAACCCAGGGCAAAACCCAGCAGGGGAGGGGGGGAGGGGGGGTTCAGAGGAGGTTGGAAAGGTTGTACCACAAGAGTCCCACAATTCATCATGGCCCGGACCGTCTGGCACAAACAGGGAGGTCTGGACAGAACCGTGGTTAAAAAGCCACGAGAGGGGATTAATGACAGCGAGGATCTCTGACCTCCGTCTCCTCCCCGAGAGAGAGAGAGAGAGAGAGAGAGAGGGAGAGAGGGAGGGAGGGAGAGAGAGAGAGAGAGAGAGAGTGTGAGAGAGAGAGAGTGTGTGTGTGTGTGAGAGAGAGAGAGAGAGAGAGAGAGAGATTGTGATGCAGAGGCTCAATCCTGACTGTTTATTTTTCTACCTCTTTCTTTCCTTCGTTATCTCCTTTCATTCCAACAACAGGACTTCCTACAAGGCGACAGCAGCAAGGCCCACAAGACCTTAGGCTGGAAGCCAAAGGTGACATTTGAGGTACGTGCAGTCAGGCTCCAGGCTGGAAGCAACGTCTTGATATGAGTGAGAATGTTCAGCATCCCAAGCGTAGGCAGAGAAATATTCTCTAGCGTCATGGAGGAGCAGGCAAAAATAGCAAACAGGCATTAAAATTCAGCCCAAAAGATTTATGTTTGAGGCAGAAAACAGCAGGAGAATGAAGTGCCCATGTTTTTCTGTCAGTGGGAGGGCAGGAAAGAATTTCGAGAGCAGAAAAATAAAATAAAATGACATGCTGAATAAAATAAAATGACATGCTGAATAAAATAAAATGACATGCTGAATAAAATAAAATGACATGCTGAATAAAATAAAATGATTAAAAAGCAGCGTTAAAAATCCTCTTCTTTGTAAATGTCAAGGAATGATTTTTACTAACATGATATCATTTATCTGGTTTCCAGTCAAACATTTGGGGGAAAACAAACTTCTCTGAGGTTTCATTTTTATTTGTGCACCTAATATCTCAAGCAGTGTATTTATATTTTTTGTACCTGCCACAGACAAAAATAATCATTTTCCAGGAATATCTATTATTTTATTTATAGCAAAATTCTCGCTCTCTGGTGCTTTTTTTTTTTTTTAATGACAAAAATCAGGTCATATTAACAGATTTGTTCTCCTCACTTCAACTGACCGTTGTCCTGCTGTTTCCTGCAGGAGCTGGTGAAGGAGATGGTGGATATGGACATTGAGCTCATGAAAAAGAACCCAAATGCTTGAGACCAAAGCTGAGCTGGAAGCAGGTCCTGCAGACACTCCTGAGTCCGCTCCACCGAAACCAGTGGAGGACCAACATTTGCCTTTTTTTATTTTACTACTTTGCCTTGTCAACTGGTGTTTTTCTGGGGTTACATAACATAAAAAATGAAGGTGGTTTACGATTTTATTTTGTCTGTTTATTTTTGTCTGGAAAATTAAGAGTTTTTATTAATTATCTATTATTAGAAATCTTCTGGTACAATGAAGCTTTTACAATAAATGTACTTTTGCACGATATTTTCCTCGTTATGATTTTGTGCACGTCTATGAGTGCGTGCGTGCGTGCCTGGCGCGTTTCGGGTTTCCAGGATTTTTATTTGCACACTGAACTCTTGTTTTCGACAGGAAGTCCGTTTTCCCGATTCCAGCAGTTACGATTTCTCCGTGAACCCGACCCCGTCCTGTGGTAATCCTCTTTATTCTACTGATACTGAGTCTTTTTTTTTTTTTTAGATTAAAGAACTGTTTTAGCTGCTCTAAGAGGTTATGAGTTAGTTTGCTTTGACTAATTTTTTTCCATGAGTGCGTCTTTGATTTACATTAAGATTTATTCCGATTTTAAATATATACCCACTGCCTTTAATATTTAATTAGTCCGTTTTCTGTCCAGTATTTTAACTCGGAAGGATTCTGAAATGTATGTTTTTTTTTTTCCTGTTTTTTCTCTCTCTCTCTCTCTCTCTCTCTCTGTGTGTGTGTGGGGTCACACGCATGCACACACGCACACCTCCCGGACGTTTAAAAGCGTCTGTGATCGACCTGGACAGCGCAGCGTCTGCTCTGTGGAGTCCAGATTGGATCCAGATGTGTCTCCGGGGTTGTTTTCGAGCCCCTGAAGCCACACACACACACACTCATGCGCGCTCTCGCAGGTGCACTGCACGGGCCTGTTATGGGACGTGATCAGGTTTACTGTTGGCACTCGGATCCGGATTCTTGGTTCTGGAAATCGAACCTTTGAAGCTCCTAAACACACGTTTAGAGGAGATTAAACAGATGAGCGCTCAATTTAATCTCATGAGGTGGCCACAAATCCCAGAAATACACGCGAGTTTGTTTTCTGTCAGTCTAATGGACAATGACGACTCAGGGAAGAGAAATCCGTCCACCACTGTAGAGTCGAACCCGCCTGAGGTTTCCATCTGAACACGGATTGCACAAATCTATCGATCAGTTAACAATGTCAGATTAGTTTTTGCGTTAAATTACCATCAATTTAAAAAGGTGCCAGATGTGCAGTAATCCCTGTTAAAGGAGATGTTGCGGGAGATGGAGCCTCATCAAACAAATCATCACCGTGAAATCCATGTAGAACATCTGACATGGCACTGACGGACAGTCGGGGCCCAGATTAGCTTTGATGTTTATTCAAGATTAAAGATCTTTGCTGTTAGGACAGTAAATATTCAGGGAGGAAAGTCGTAAAGTAGCAAATCTGCGCCCAATCCTGCGGGATTAGAGTTTCTGCTTGAAGGCGTTGGGTTGCACAAGAAGTGCAGAGCTCAGAAAACGCACGCACACACACACACACACACACACACACACACACACACACACACACACACACACACACCTCTTGCTTATATTCCTTTTAGTGCTGATTGATTGGCAATCTTATACTATAGCCTAAATACGTGTTAAATTGAATTTATTATAAACTCGTGCAGCCCTCGCGCTGTATTTTAACGCTGCCGCTTGGAGCTAAAATGTTAAAACGTTTAGATTAAATTTAACTTCTAACGCCAAACGATTCTCGCTGCTATTTTTTTGCGTTAAATCATGCGTCACTTGGGCAAAAGGCCGGGGTGTTTAATTTAACTTTCCTCTTTTTTTACTTGTTTCCTGTTGTGCAACAGATGAGTTGCTGTGAAAAACGCCGCAGCCTGATGCGTTCAGGTGCCAAACAGAGCTCACATGAGGCCGCCAGTGACTCTGCGTCTGTAATCCAGTAATCTGTCAATTCCTGACAAATACGTTTTTTCCCCTCTTTCCATCTTTAATTATCTGTAAACAACCGTCGTGACGGCGACCCACAGTCCCTGTGAAGCCTCTGCACGATAGATTAGAGACTTAATCCCGTCATCCACTTTTACGATCAAACAATTAGCAGCAATAATTCATCGTTCCAGTCCTTTTAAATTAGTGAAAACATTTTCTCGTCATTTTAGTATAACGTATTTAATTTAAATATAAATGTCTTTCTGCACTTGACCCCACGCAGCAGCACTTGTTTACGTCAGCTTTATTGAGTTGACTCATCGCGCTGGTGGCCCTGGGGAGCGTTTGCGCACTGTAATTTTTGGCGTCTCCCTAACTCATTAACACACACACACACACACACACACACACACACACACACACACACACACACACACACACACACACGTACACACCCTCCGGCTTACAGCAACTACAAATGGGCCAATAGTCTCAATTTTACACTTGGGAGAGCAAAAAAAAAGTTATTTTAAATAACAATGTCCTCTGTATATATCATAATGCAAAAAGAGTCACCGTCTAACAAAATAAACGCAGCTTCAATCATTTTCCTTCTACTTTCCTTCTACAACAAAGGGCCGCTGTGTTTCTATAGTGACAGATTAGCTCTGCTAACGAGGCCTGTCACGTGTTTATTTGCCGCCATTGTTTATATTTGCGTAATAGGACAAAACTCAGTTTTGGCCTTAGGTGACTTTCTAAAATATTCCAATAAATAATTTCACTTAGCTTTTTGTGTGCGTTTATTTAATTAAATACAAAATGCAGATGTCGATGAACTAAAACCTCACGCACGCAGGCCTTAAGATCACTGAAGATTTCTATATTTTTTAAGACGTCTGGGCATCCTAAAAAATACCATTTGAGAATCTCCACAACAGGTTGCCCTCTGCCTTTTCATTAATTCTCCCTTTTCTTTCTTGTTGATTTGTTTTCTTTAATAAATCGATTATCTGAAAAATCACTCGAGTTAAAATGAAATAGATGGCACTTTATTAAACAAACAAGTCACGCCTTCAAAATGATTTTAGACAAAAACGACAAAATGAATAAAATAGGCTGCTGTAGACTACAAAGACCCTCCTCTATCTCTATACAAGAACCGGGACATTTTTAAGAAAAAATTAAAACAAATAATGGTTTGGTCCTTGCTAATATCCACTCTTCACTTCTCTAAAAATAAATTACTATATGAAGGTATAATTTAGTCATGTATTAGAGCAAAAAAAAAAAAAAAAAAAAAAACAGCTGTCAGAGTGAGGAGAGACACTTACGTGTTCGTGGTGTTACACACGCCTCGACAGAGTCTGAACCTCTGGTGTCCGTTTGGAGTGTGAATAAAAGACCGAATGTACAAAAAGTATAGGAAACATATATTAGTCATTAATTTAAAGGACAGCTTGGTGTTCAGAACTTGCTGCAGTCGTAAACAAACGCTCCTGACGTGCGGTACAGGGACTGGCCGGACGGGAACGTCATCTGACAGCTGTTCCCGTTCACCGGGGAGCCGTTCAAACCGATCCGCTGCGACTCGAACATCTCCCGCACCGAGTGGAAGTTCTGCGGCTGCGCCTGGTAAGCCGGGCTCAGGTGGTTCAAATCCCCGTACCAAGACGCCAGCCGCCCCTGGTGCGCGTGGTGGCCGTCCTGGCTCGCCTGGCTCACGTTGCCATGTCCGAGCGGGGACGCGGTGGTCGTGGTGATGCAATAGTCAGGTAGAGCCTCATCCACCGTGGTGGACGGCGCCAGGTGGCCCCCGGATGATCGCTCCCCTGCGTACAAGCTCATGGCTTGCATGTTGCAGTGGTAGGTGGCGTTGGAGTTCGTGGAGATGACGTTTTGGTTGCAGGTCGCGGAGCTGTAGGCAGGCGTCTGGCTGGGGGAGTAGTTGAGCGACAATGACGGGGTGATACCTGTCCTGGAGGAGGCGATGAGTGGAGGGGAGAGCTCTGCGTGCGGGGACCCACGCAGGCTGGTCATGATGTTGTCCACGCTGAAGCCCTGCGCCGGGGCCTGGCTGTGGTGGTGGTGCTGCTGCTGCTGGTGGTGGTGGGGCTCGGGCCCATCCATGCTGAGCGAGCGGCTGGATGGCACGCTGTGCGGGCTGCCTGTCGACATGCTGCTGCTGCTGCTGCTGCTGTCCGGGCTCTCGATCTTGGGTACGGCCGCGATCAGAGTCGGAGATGCTACATGAGGTGGAGTCGTGGTCCCATTTTCCGTCTTTATGTCCTGGATCCGGACCGGTTGGGATCCCTGCACAGGGGTGTCCTGCTCCCTGCCTGGGGTGCGGGAACAGGGGTCCTTTCCCTGTCGATCATGCTCCTCTTTTTCCTTCTGCACATCTTTCTTTTTAAACCTCCTACGGCGCCGTAAGAAGCTGCCGTTCTCAAACATGTTATAGGAATCCGGATCCAAGGTCCAGTAGCTGCCCTTACCGGGCTTCTTATCGTCCCGGGGCACTTTGACAAAGCACTCGTTCAAAGAGAGATTGTGCCTGATGCTGTTCTGCCAGCCCTGCTTGTTCTCCCGGTAGAATGGGAACCTCTCCATGATAAACTGATAAATCCCATTCAGCGTGATCTTTTTTTCCGCTGAGTTCTGGATGGCCATGGTGATGAGGGCGATGTAGCTGTAGGGGGGTTTGACCATGTCCTTCGGCTGGTGCTGAGGCGTGTACGGCCCGTACGCCCGGGCCATGCTGGTTGGGTACTGCTCGTGGGCCGCATGAGAGTACATGCTCATGGGCGCCGGCATCCCGGTGTATCCCCCTCCGGCGCGGTAGTAGGTCTGGTCGCTGCTGATGTACGGAACAACCCCTAAAGAGTTCGGGCTGGAGACGGAGTATCGCGCCTGCATCCTGCGTAATGCGTAAAACCTCTCCAAGTGCGTCTCCACAAAAGTCTTCACAGCTCAAGCCGGGGTCCTGTCAGAGTTTCTCCTCCCTGCGCGTCTTCTGGAAGGTCCACTACGCGGCAGCTCGCCCCGGTGAAGCGGAATGTGCGCGCACTGCGGCAGGAAACATTTGAGGCGCAGACGGCCGAAAGGCTTCAAGAGCGGGAGCCGACACGGGCTTTTTTTCTCCGTTCACGTTTTTCTTCCCTTTTGGCTGTTCACACTGCTCCTCCCCAAATGTCGGCTTCATCAGCCAATTGGAGGACGAAATGAACTTGTGAAAACGCAGCATGGCGACAAAAGTTACTCCACTCTCCGCTTCTCCTCCTCCTCCCCTCCTCCTCCATCTCCTCTTCCTCCTCTTCCTCTTCCTCCGACTCCCCTTGTCTTCTCAGCTCAGACGTGGACTTATTAAAATTCCGATCCGGGCAATAATAATAATAATAATAATAATAATAATAATAATAATAATAATAATAATAATAATAATAATAATAATAATAATATATATATACATCAGTTGCTGGCTCCGTCCTCTGGCCCTTCCCTCAGGCCTGTAGTTGAGGGGGATAAACCTTCAGTCCGATGATGGACGCGGATGTGAGAATCTTCTCAGCTCTCTCAGCAAACAGACAGATGAAAGGCCGCAGGAGACCCCCGTCCTCCCCGCTGAAGCCCGGCTGTGCGGGGGGCGGTACGTGGAGCCTAATTAATGTTTAAATTTGGTGACTTTGGGTGAGAATCAGAGTTTCTCTGGTCGCCAGCTCAGGTTCAGTGAGATCTGTGGCGATGAAGACCCTCAGATGTTACTGACACCGAGCAGCGAGTCAGCAGAACTCAGCGCCGCCACAAACTCACCTTTGTGTGAACAGAAATGTTAGAAAATTCTGTAAATTTGTTAAAAAGCCGACAGAGATAAAGGCTGTTAAGGAATAATGTTTCTCGGTTGTCAGTAAACACGAGTCAAGATGCAATTCATTAGCCCATTTCAGGAATAAAAATGGTATTTGAAATGAATTATTATCGTTTTATTTGTAAAAAACAAAAAAACAAAAAAAAACCAAAACAAAACAACAACAACAACAAAAAATATCTCCTGTTTTTATGTCGTGTTGTGTTTATTTGTGTGAATGACTGAAGTGAACAGATTTTGATCACCAAATTTCAAAGTTCTGAAACGTTTGAATTAATAGCTGAATTTAATTAATTATATTTTCAGCTCAATTATTTGCTCTTGCACTTAAAATTAAGAATTTCCAATTAATTTTTATAAAGTTCATTTAATGTTTCACAGTATCATCTTTTCTAAATATATGTTTTGATTGCAAATAGTTTAAGGCGAAACCACAGAAATAAGATGTCTCAAAACACATATGTTTACAAGAAAATAGACACAATCTTTACATCTTGTTCAGGAATTGATTGACGTTGATTTAAAAGAAAAACACGCTCAGTAACAAAATAATTGCTTAATTTCTGAACGCAGCTCTTGTTTTTCATACAGCAGGGAAAAAAGAACAGAAGGTTTCACCTGTGATTTACATGTGTCGAAGCGGAAGATCATTACTTTAGCACCTTACATGCGTCAATGCCAAACTCCTAATTATTCTTTCAGAATTATTTGTGCACAGTAAATTAAGATAGTTTTAATTTTTTATTACATTTCGGCCGGTCGGAGTTTTTAATTAGTAAAATCAAAGGTATTAGATTATTATAAATGCTAACTCACAAGCATAAATTTACGAAAACCCGGATTTAAAAATGCAAAACTAAAAACCTGACAGTTTATTCAGTTTTATTGTATAATACACGGCACATTTCTGCCCTCTAGTGATCATAGATTGTAACTGCGAGTTCAGTAACGACATTGAGACCCCTCCCTTGTTCCCTCCTTTCCTCTATCATCCCTCCCTGCCGTGATCCATCCATCCCTCCCTGTCATCTATCCGTCCGTCCATCATTGATTCCATTTATCATCCATCCATCCATCCCAACTGTAGTACGCCATAATGCTAGAAATCAATTAGAATTAGAATTTTAAATGAATAATACACTTTAATCAGGATGGCATATTCATCATAAATCGATTTTATTTTTCTTTAATGCATTATTTACACCAAATTGCTGCACAAATAAATACAAAGTCGAAAAGATAAGACTTGGTGTTAACCCCATCGTGACTTTTTCATTTTTATATCACGTCTGCCACAAAAGCTTTTCGAGTCTTAGTTGTATTAGATGGTGCCATAGCGCCACCTGCTGTCAGATTTGTGCCCATACACTAACAGCAGCGTCAACATGGAAGACAAGTTTATTTTTACGAGCAAATTTTGGTTCAATAAACCTCCAAACTTTGGCTGTATTCATTACTGAAGTGGAATATTAGACATTTAGTGTAAAATTTTTCACTACAAGGTTTTTGTTGAGATAATTTCACATCATCATTCTGGGAGGTTTAGTGAAGCAACTTTGAGTGTTTATGTTTAGTGTTTATGTAACTTATATAAAGTCCTAATTAAACTAAGACAGCTTTTATAATTATCCCAGGACCTCAAAGTCATCCACTCAGGAGAACATTGACATTGAAATTGGAACTGGATCTTAAGTAAATAGGTGCCACTCATCCATTGGTTCAAGGTGAAATTTAACCCCACAAACCTGATATTTAATACCTGCAATTTGTCTGGTAATCTAAATAAGTCACTGAGAAATAAAAGTGGGACATTTTTTCCTCCAGACTGCACTGTTTCTGATTTGGCCTCATGGTGAGTTGTTTAATTCTCACACATGGTGGAACACAAACCCCCTCAACTGTCTATACTTGCATGCCATTTTAAATTAAGTCAAGATGCATTATTTGATGTATTTATTCACATTTTTCAAACTTTCTGCTGTCTGGCAGTGATCGTTTGAACCTCCACATGACAACAACCACCCTTGTTAAGATCATTTCTGTAAAGAACAGTTACTGTTCATTTTTCTAGGTTTTTATACATAAAACCTAAATCATCCATTCATTTCTTAGATAGATAGACAGATAGAATGAAATAAAATTATTTCTATGAAGATAGAAAAATACAGTTAAATGCGCAGGAGACCTTCTTCAGTAAAACACTGCCCTCTTCTGGCTATTTTGGTAACTGCATGCTCCTCTGGCGTTTGTCCCCCCCCCCGCTGATTCCATCTTTTTCTTCTGTTCCCCTTTCTTCTTCAAATGGTTGCTTCTGTCTCAGAAAACTGAAAACGAACTGTTGCCAACATTTCCCTTTTGGAAGACACGTAGGAGCTCTTAGCACCACCTATAACTGGTTAAACTAGTTTACATCTCCCAGCTTCATGCAAAAGTCTTCCATAATGGAATCAGCTCAGAAACATTTTTACTGCAGGGGCATGACCTTTATTTCGATCATTGTTGAAACAATTTATTGTAATTTTACTTTTATTTATATTTTGAAATTAGTTTTGGAATAAAAATGAAATCAGCCAAAACTCCATTGTAGCATGAAATGAGATGAAAAAAAAGTTGTTGCTGGTAAATGTTAAATCTTCTAAAATAAATAAATAAATAATTAAATAAACAGAGTCCTCTTGATTCTGCTGGATCTGTTAATCCGTTATGATCCTTATCTTCAGCTCTTAGAAATGCAGGGAATACAAAAGGTTCTTCTTGATTTGTGATAAGAACCGTGAGAGTCCTTCTGCGGGCTGTTGTTGACCATGGTGTCCAGCAGGGGGCAGAACCTCTTCAAACATTGTCAGAATATCAGGGACGCGTTCTTTTCTTTATGTGTCTTTCAGGACCTGCGCACAGAAGCGTCCGCTGCCACCGTCAGTCAGGTAAAGCTGGTGCATCCATTGCTCTCACATCAATGATAATAATGATTATGTTTTTCTGTTATTAAATCATTAATTGCTCTCCTATAAGGAAGCTGAGATGTAAGAGCACATAACAGCTTTATTAATTCTGTAAGTCGTGACTTTGAAACGCACGTTTCAAACTAGGTTAAACTCAACTTCTTGCACGTTAACACACAGTCCTGTGGAGAATATTGCATGACGTTTCCGGACATTATAGAGTACTTTAAATGTACTTTAAATGTCCTGAACTAAAGTCCTTATTTCTGCAAGAATGACTCTGCGTTAGAAATAAGCGAGCCAATCAGATATGACCGCTAGATGGCGACAAACACTAGGATATAATAGAAAAGCCTTTACGATATTAATACCAATACTACTTTACTACTTTTATACTTTACTAATATTAATACTAATACTACTAATACTACTACCAATAATAACATTATATTATATTATTGTTATTATTATTATTATCATTATTTATTATTATTATTATTATTATTATTATTATTATTATTATTATTATTATTATTATTATTATTATTATTATTATTATTATTATTATATTCAGCATTTGAATCGCAGGCACCTTTTCAGGGGTCCTGCTGTGTTTGTGAACCATAGCAAAGCTGAACTGAATTTTAGTTTGAAGTCATTTTAAGCATTTAAAAATAAAGAGCGTGGATCCACGAACTGAAGCAAAAACCATCATTTGTAAACGCTTATAACTTTTACTGGTTTGAGAAAAACATGTTTAAAGCCAGATGCTGCATTTAAAATGCTTCGTGAGTCGCAGCCTTCTGGTCTCTGTTTGGGTGACAGCTCTGATGTGTACTTGTGTCTAAAACTATATGTTACTCCTCCACACACGCACTCTAACTGCAGCTGTTCATGTGCTTGAATGCGCAAACTGGAACTTTTCAGTCGACTTTAAATCAGGCAGCAGTTGGCTTTGTTAAGACGATACAACCCGATTATGTTCATAACATAATTTTAACAAAAAAGAAAGCAATTTCACAGTTATCTATATTAAAAATATATTAAATGAAAGCTCTTTGCAATGTGCCTGCTCTCATACTGCTGTTGTCTTTGTTGGTTAGGATTAATTTGGAAAATAACACTTTCAGTCTCAGATGAATTCGAAGAACATTTGTAAAATTATAAAAATTAGAAATTCTCGTTTTCTGTTTATTGTAACTATGTAGTCTAATTAGTAATAATTCTGCGTTTGAAGCGAAGATTTAATGTCCCAAATGTTTGGAAAAATCTTCATTGCGTGTTGACTCGAAATCCACGACAACAAGAATCAACAGAAAAATGAGTTTAGAATTGAAAACTATTTAATCTATTTTTTTTATAGTTTTAACTTTCAGCTTCCATTTAAAGTGATTTATTCTTGTTTTTCTTTCTCTTTGGTGCTTATAGCTATTTTGCTTCATTAAAAGCAAAACCAGGTGACCTTTTATTTGCTTAAAATTAACTTCATTCTATTAATATGAGACATATTTTGAGCGCTGATCTCAGATCTGAAGACGGTCTGCTGACCATCAAACTCTCTGCCTCACAACCTTTGACTGAAATCATGTCGGGACAAAGGAGTCTAAAATATATGTCAGCTTTATTGAGACATTTTACAGGACAAACAGTCGGTTATACAATAAGTGCAACGTTGCAGTTCATCTTTGAAGCATGAAGCGTCGTGTGTGATTAAGATAGAACATAAGTACACAGATTACATTTAGTTTGCACTTTTTACTGGAGCAAACGCATCAAATGTCGTATTTCTGAAGCTTCTTTTGAAGAAGTAAACGCGGTTCTTGGTTCTGATGGGCACAGTGGTTCTGTTTAAAGGCCTCTGGAGGTTCTTCATTCATTTCCTTCAGTGCAGCCAAATAAAAACTCTTCAGCTGCGTCGGAGGCGAAGCGTGAGGGAGCAGCATGATACATCCCGCTATGAATCCTTCAAAATAATAATAATATTAATCATAAAAAAAGAGACAATCTTCAGAAATGTCCACTTTTTGTCGAGGTGCAGCTTCTGTGGAGCCTCCGTGTCGCGGCAGAGCTCACATCACGCAGGGTTTGATGTCCTGGCACACGCTCTGCGGGTGGTGGTGGTGGTGGTGGTGGTAGTAGGAGCCGCCGGCCGAGGGGTGGAAGGACGAGATGCCGTTAAAGTTGAGCACGAAGTCTTTCCTGTCGCACACGGAAGAGTGGCTCTGATAGCGCGGAATGCCCACTGCAGGGTGGAAGAGAGGCCAGTGTCACACATTCATCCCACGCGTGCCCCTTAGAAGACATCTAAATAACCTTTTTTTTTTTTTTTTTACACTGGTAAATGTTAATATTAATAGAAATAAGATGGTTTATGGGCGCAAAATTGACTCTATAAGAAATAATCAGATGTGCCACAGTCTGATGAAACTGACGGCAGAAATATTTAGTCTTTATTCATACATATTTTAGCCTTGGGCTAATTTTTTATGTGTAATTTAATTTGTGATGAACAAGTTTTGACACTTGTCATCTATAAAACTTCCACAAGGTGACACTATAATAATTCCGTTAATTTCAGCAAATATTTTATTGAGAAATGCAAGATAAAAGAACATTTAGAAGTATTGTTGATTTCTCTGCGGGCATAAACCTGATGCCGTTATGGTTGGAGACTTTTTGACATTTTAAAAGCCTCACGCATTTATCATCGTTTATTATATATGTAAAGTAATCAAAGCACCTAAAATTGTGTTTTTATGACTCTGTGACTGATTCTTCACGCGTGAAAACAGCGTGAATATTTAAATGAGGGTCCGTGAGCCAGCTTCTATTTCCAGACCCAGAAAAATAAATGGAATGTTTGGCTTCTACGGGGTCATAAGGACTCCAGATGTGAGTGTTTTTCTGGGGGAAGACAGCGGATTTTATCCTCCAGGCCGCACACACACACACACACACACACACATACACACACACACACACACACACACACACACACACACACACACACACACGGGCCGGCAGTGATCCCGCAGCCTTCACACACTCCGGATCAGATGCTGCGTAAAGCTTAATCAGGGCCGATTCAAACCCTCGGCTGGTGTGGTCCGACCCGCACAGCCTTTGTTTGGTTAACCTGCGGGACCCTCCCGGGCCTCAGCGTGTTGCTCAGCTCGGTGAATCCCCAGGCTGGAGTACAGCAGCGGCGACCTGCGGTGCTCGGATTAACGACGGGGAACTAACGGAGCGAGCGCCGCCATAAAACCGTGTTTGACTTTATCAATGAGGCAAAAACTCCCAGGGAACAATTATGAAGCAGGTTCAAACATCTACTGAACCTCAGCTACTCGAAACACCTCAGCTCATGTTTGAAACTGGTTTTTGCTCAAGCTCAATAATTATCCAAGGTTTTAAAACATGGTTTTGAAAATGAATAAATAAAAACATTTAGACCGAAGGAAATCTGAGAAAATACATCTCCTAAACTTTGTTTTTGCCCGTCAAATGAAAAATGTCAATTCCTGTTTAAAGTTATTTTTAAATCAGTCATTCCGTCTATTGTATTCCTAATTATTATTTACAAATTGGCCTCGGCTGCAGAGGAATCTACACAGCAGACGACCACGACTGTCCTCCGGATTAACGGGACGGAGTTCAGAACATTGATTTTATGGGCTCATATTTATTGTAACACCCCCCCCCC
>BJFM01002577.1:6685-27049 GCA_016586285.1 Arothron firmamentum
ACATGAGGGAGGGGCGCTACCTGAGACGGCCTTCCTGTGCTGGGCGTCCAGGGCCTGGTCGATCTCGTCAAACAGGTAAAACGGAGCAGGGTCACACTTCTGGATGGCGAATATCAGAGCCAGCGCCACCAGAGACTTCTGACCTCCGGACAGCTGCTGCATCTCCCTCATCTCCCCCTGCTTCCCTGTGAAGGACACCTGCAGCACAGCAGCGCTGCGTTATTGCACACACACTCACACACACACACACACACACAGCAGAAGCTGCTGGTGAGCCTTACCCTGATACCAACACCGGTGAACTGGTCAACGCTGGGAACGCTGCTCTGCGAGCTGGAGCCCCTCTCGCTGTCCACGCCGCTCTCGCCTTCATCCTGAGACTGGCTGCCTTCCGCATCGCCCTTCTTCATCACCAGGGTCGCTTTGCCACCGGGCACCAGTTTCTGGAAAACCTCACTAAAATTCTTCGACACCTTTCAAGGAAAAAAAAAAAAGGAGACTGAAAAACAAACATCAGGACTTTTCTTCTCTATGAATCTAAAGGAACACCTGCAGAGGCCTTCTTGTGCCACAAGAGGGCACCGCACACACACACACACGGGGGTGCTGCTCTTTATTCTTTTGCAGACATGGTGACTCTGATGTACCTGTTTGAAGGTGAGCTGGATGGCCTCATACTTGCGGAGCTCCAGGACATTCATGAGCTCCATGATGGACTTGTATCCACGGTCCAACTCGTCCTGGCGCTTGATCAGCTTTTCCTTCTGCTCAGAGAAGTTGACAAACTGGTCCAGAGCCTTCTTGTTGACATGACTGTACTTCTTCAGCTCCGTGTTGCACTGCTCCAACTTTCTGAACAGCTGTTAACAGATTAAAAAAAGCATAATCATTTATTGACTTCACACATTTATGTGAAAGCTACGCAACTGGAAATCTGTGACTACATTAAACCCTTTGGAAACGTATGGTTTCTGCATTCATCTGTCAGAAAACGTGACCTGGTCGTCATCAAAGTCAAGGGACAAATAAAATGCACCTAAAAATAGCAGAAAATTCTGATCTGAATGGCCACAAAAACCTCACAGGGGGAAAAAGTGAATGAACCCTTGAGTTAACAACCTCAAATTAGCATCGTGTGTTAGCATAGCAGGAGTCTTGTTGGGAAAATGAGTCTGGGGCTGGACTTGAGTGGTTTTTACTGATGAAAACCACTCAAACCTTTTGAGTTTGATCAGCACAAGAAGCCACATTTGGGCCATGACTCAGAGCCCCCTGAGGGTCTGTGATCAAGACTGGTAGATAAATAAAGCTAGAAAGGGCCACAAAGTAATTTCAAAGACTACAAATGGAGACACTTATGGACCTTGGCTACTCTAACAAGGAGGCGCCACAACGGAGACTCTTCGCTGAGGTCAAGTGACAGCCGAAGATCTGGAGGCGTCACTGCAGCTGGCTAACGTTTGTGTTGACGGGGCAACAGTAGTTCTGCCTGGAGGAATGGGCCGAGTGTCCCCCTGAACCCTGTGCAGGCTCAAGATTCTGAAACCAGTTCCAGAAAACTTCATGTGACATTTTTTAATTACCTTCACAATTTCATAAGTTGAACGTGTGCATTGAAATACGCAAAATATTAACACATTTCTTAGGAAGTCTGAACCACCATCTTGTTAGAAATGTTTCTGTTGCCCTTGGGAATTCTGAAACAGAGAAGAGCTTTGCTCATTTCTGCTTATACAAGAATGGGACCAGTTCAGCACAGCTCATAAAAGCCCCTCCATCATCTGCAACTATGAATTCTGCATCTGAATTGCTAATACCAGCAAGGGCATGAAGAAGGCCCCCTCATCCACTTGTGTAATCAATAGCACCATCTTAGCCCTGAGCAGAGCATAATGGAAAAATTAACTATATGGAGTGTTTATGACAAATTCTGAAGCTATTTTCGTGCACAGGCACACACAGTTCAAGATGCATGCAGGTCCACTCAACTCGCACTCCAGGCTCCCAGAGGCGGTGGGCTTAAAAAAAGAAACAGGAGTGTCTGAGTCACCGCTGAGCAAGTGGGACGCCTGAGGCGAGACCTGGGACCAGCTGTGCGTGCATGGGTGCACACCTCACATGGACTCGGTGTGAAGGGTAGAAGGCAAGACAAGCCTCCGTCAGCCTGCTGTCACTGATACTGCTGTTTTTATTCTCCATCTGATGGTGGATGTCAGGAGTGGTCTTCTTACCCACAGGCCTTACCTTTATTCCTAACGGCTGCTCTTACTGGCTGCAAATCACAACAGGCACACTGATGCCCAAGCAGGATGGGAACTTTGGTCAACACACTTTCTTTTTTTGTTTTTTTTTAATGTCGTATCATTCTAAAAAGTTCCTTTTAGTCATCCTGTAACGGATCAGATTTCATTGTCCTTTGAACCTGACAGGTAGAATATGGCAGTGAACCCACCTGTTTGAGTGTGAGGGTCTGGTACTTCTCAAAGGCCTCCTGAGGGAGTGAGCCCAGCTCTCTGATCTTCTTCATGCACTCCTCTTTCTTCTTCAGCAGCATACCCTGTCTGTTGGTCATCTTCTCCAGTTCCTTGGTGTCGTGGTTGATGGCATCGTTCTGCTCCTTCTCGATGGTCTTCCACCGGTCCATGCTCCTGATGTGCTCCTTGATCTCCCCCTCCGTCTTGTCAATCAGAGTATCCAGGTCTAGGATTAAAGAGTGGAGGAAAAGTTAAACAAAGCACAATGCAAATGGATGCTGGAGCTCGATAAAAGACAGAGGTAGCTGGTGGTGTACCATCTGATCGAGCCAAGGTGTCTTTGACACGTTTGTTGATGCCATCCAGCTCAGATGTTGTGGCCGTAAGAACCGTGCCCCCCTCCGTCTCTCGTAACTCATTTAGCTCCTGTTTGGGTAAAAGTCACAGCACATCAAAAATAAAAGGGTCATGCAACACTCAAGTGCTGATTTTCATCTCGTGACATGAAAGGACTAATTCAACAGCTGCAAACACAACGTTAGAAACAACAAAGCTGCATAATGCACATCTGCATAATAACATATTCTGCATATTCTGATTTATTTTATTCAAAGAGGGCCGCTTCAAAATCTCTTTTTTTTAAGAAGTGCTAGTCAAAAGGGATCGAGTACCTGCTCCACTTGGTCCAGACGCTTCCGCAAATTCTCATTAAGATAGGTTTCCACTCTGGTCATTATCCCCTCCAGCTTGATCCTTTCGTTCAGCAACTGCCTGTTGTCCTGCGCGTGGATAAACAAGTCAACACACAAAAAAAGAGTTGATGTTGTCAGATTGATGTCAAGAGCAAAAGCATTTAAACGGATATTCAGGATGAACGTTACCAAGAACCACATTAAAATATCAACTGAATGGAGACCTGATGGCTCAAAAGTGCTCTGCCAGTCTAATATTAAGCTAATGACAGAGCATTTACAGAAACTGTATGCGAGAAATAAACAGATTGTATGTCAGAATATTTATAATAAAACCTCAATTCCACAGACCCACATAACAAAGGTTGCGTGTTGGTGTGGGTGGAGCTGTTGCGCAACAAGGAATGGCTGAGAGTTCATTGAGGTGAGAGCTGTGAGCAGCTGGCATTGAAAGTAAAAAAGGATGACAGGAACATCCCACTCACAGCTGCTGCATGCAAGCCCCGCCTCAGTCAGCTCATCTGAACATAATAATGGGAGCTAATGAGCAAACCACAGGAGATACCTGCCCTACAGATACATACATACATCCTGTCTAGGTCAGAGAAATCCACTGGATTACAACATAGATGATACACTCATGTGCGATTCTGTTCTACAAAGCCTCTTGACCCGATGCAGATCAAGTCTTCTTCTGCTGACCTGCTGCAGCTGACGGATCTCATCGTTGAGGTCATCAACACGCCGCTGGTCCTCCAGGCTGAGCTGGGAGAGCAGATCTGTGCCCAGCTCGGCCTTCAGTGACTCCCTGGTGGACTCCATGGCGTGGAGGCTGGCCTCTAAACTCTGAAGGCTACGTTGCTGAAAAAAAAACACAAAAAAAACAAGGCAAATTTGTGTGAAACGTTTGCACACAAACCAGGAGGAAATCACGTGATTTGGTAAATTTAGCGATACTCGCGCTCACTTTTGGCATGAACGTCTTCTCGGACTGCTGCCTCTTCTCCTTCAACATCTTCATCTCTGACAGAATACTGTCTCTGGAGGCCTTGAACTTCCTCTGCTGTGTCTCAATTTGCTGCATCTGGTTCATTAGTTGGTCGATCTCATTGTTGATGCGTGGAGGTACAGATTAAGGAATCACATACTAATCATGTGGTGTGTTTTTTGAATAAACAATATCCCTTTTAAGTATGTTGGAAGTCTTTTTCTTTCTGGTCATTTAATTTACTGTCCTGCACATAGCACTATATGCCTATCAAGAGTAGACTGTAATTAGTGGCTTTTACAGAGTTTCAGTAAAAGCTACACTTTATGAATGCATCTGTAATGTTTTCCAGTTTAAGAATCCAAAGAAATGCACCTTAATTCAGTGGTCATCAGAGTGATGACTAATAAATTAGCAGCACATCTCCAACTGTTGTGTGCCTCAGGCGAAAGTTTACAGTCAAAATGCATCTTTTCATGGTGACTGTTGATCGAATTACCCAACTGTTCATCTTCATGAACAGCCAGCATCAAGACAGCCTTGTTATCAATCTTTGAATCAATGCACAAATATAATCATGCTTATTGATGAGAAGAGGTAGAGTAGAAAAGCAGTGGTTGGTAAATGATTAAGTTACTGTTGCAGAAATGAAATATGTCATTGATTTAGTTGTACTCTTCCAGCTTTGTATTCTATATGCACAGCACACACACCCACAGTGCTGACTGAGTGTATGAACACACACACGCAGGTGCACAACACGGCGATACACAGGCGGAAGTGACTTTATCCATAAACATATTGTACACGCAAAGTAAAATCCTCTTTGATCCTTTTGGCCTTCATGAGCTGTCTGGCAGTGAGTCATATGGCTCTGGCCGATATGACCTAACACATTAATCCTTCATGACCTGCTTAGAACATTTCAATGTATCCTAGTCCAACTCCTGCTGGCTGCGTAACCCAGATGGATTTAATATAGAATCAGCATGCAGGTTCAGCACTGTGAGGCTGTAGAAGAGAACTCAGGCCCTATTTTTAAAGACAGTTTGAAAATAAAAGCCTTATATGCTCTTGTGGGCATTAGAAAGGATATGTTCAATGTTTCTTCGAAGGTTTTCATTGAGTTTGGCCTCCAGCTCACCCAGCTCCTCCTCGGCCTTCCTCATGTCTTTCTGCAGCTCCAAACGTGACTTTCGAGTATCATAGTACCCTCCGGTTAAAGCTCCGCGGTGGCTTACCTGGTCGCCTTTGGGCAAAGCACAAAATAACAGTCATGTTAAGAGATAAGAGCTTGAAGAGTAAAATAATCTCAACTATGACCTGAAGCATGGTAATGGCGACAGTGATCTACTTCAGGAGCCAGTAGTACCGAAACAATACACTATATTTTAACTTTTACACAAAATTATCTGCCCTGCTCCATATGTCAGAGTTCAGCGTACCCTCAAGAGTTATACAATCCATGGTGAAAGCTCTGGCCAGCTGAGTAGAAACCTCCATGCTGCGGCAAATCAAGGTCTTTCCAAACACATGCTTGAAGGCCTTGTCAAAATTGGGGTTGTAGCGCAACTTGCTGATCATGGGGATGGCATCCTTAGCAGACAAGAACATGCTGGTATTACCAAGCACTTGACAATGTACAAGAAGCAATTTATTAATGCATCCGTCTTACGTTGGTCTCAGGATAGGCGGTGTCTCTGACGTCCAGCTTGCTCAGAGGCAGGAATGTAACTTCTCCAGGCAGGTTCATTTTGTTGAACTCCATAAGTATTTTAGTACTGACTTCATCTGTATCCACAATGTGGTAGAAGAGCCTAGAAAAACACCAGCACATCAGTAGTTAGGTGAACCCTAACCTTAGCTTTTAATGTATAAAAGATATACAAAAAAGGACGCTTATTAATAGAAATATGAAATAGATGATCAATCTGAAAGCACTAATGTGTGAGCTGCTGTCACTTTCAGAAGAGTGCAACATATTTAACACTTCAAAGAGCTTCAGCAGAGAATGCAAGACAACAGCCCTCACCTGGTACCAGCTGTCACCTCCACGCAAGTGTAAAAAGCAGGATCACACTCAAAATTATTCATGACAATGCCATGGTAACCGCTGATGACATGCTGGTTGATGCCCTTCCTGCGAAAATGTTCAAGGACTTTGTTGATGCTGTCAATGCCATTCAGAATCGCCTGCAGAGAGAAAAAACAAAGTGAGCAAATGAGGCATACCCCGGCGTTGCTCCATGAAGGAATTTTTTTCAGTCACAAGCAACCACGACCTGTTTGAAAACAGAGCACAAACACAAAAAGTAATTCGTTTCCAAGTCTACATTGTTTTAAAAATAGGTTATACACCGAGTGCTTCCGTTTTCAGGTGAACTCAAAAAGAAAAAGGCACCTTTTCCTCCTGAGATTTGACTGAGCTTCACCTGTTCTTAGTGCACAAGTTAAGATCTTATAAGTTTATATAAAAGCATGATAAATGGGTATGCTTTTGAAATTGAATTCACTTTTTCCCTCATTCACATGCACAATTTCATTGTCCCATACGATGACAGTAAAAGCATTCCATTCTATTTCTACAAACTCAGCAGTACTGTCCAGACATAAGCGTCTGTGGCTACTGAGGGAGGTGGCTGATAAATATGCAACCAGAAACAGACCTTGCCGGTTGCAGCTCGAAGCAGCTGCTGTTTCTTCTCCAGGTCCTCTCTCTTAGCTGCCAGCGCCTGCTGCTCTGCGTTCTCTTCTCGCCACAGGTAGCTGGACACAGAATCACAACAACACTTTACTAAATAGATAAAAACGCTGATTACTTAACACTCTTGACCTATTGTTTTAATAATATAGCTGCTATTTATCATATTATCATTTTAAAACAAATTACCACAATATGAAAAATGGTCCATTAGATATTTGACTATTACTTAGTAAGAATACACGCTTGGAAGCAGCTGTGCAATCTACATATTCTTCCTTCTATGAGAGCTGTAATTGGTATCTTTGCACCCATTAGATGGATTAGAGTGGTTCAAACAGATGCATAGGTCACATTATTGCAGGGTTGTAATAATGAGGGAAACTTTAAAAGGTCAGTGACGCTCACATGAAGCATCAGCGGCTGGAAATATGACCCCTAACATTCTATACCCTTCGCCAAATGTCAACTCAGAACCGTGGTCATGCATCGTCTATGCAATTATGTAACTTTTAGCACATACACATTACATTTCAACATATAAAGAGGAATTAGCTTCTTACTTTCTTTCACTCTGCAGCTCATCTTTCCTGTTTTTCACTTCGTAATACTTTTTGTCCAATTCTTCAACACGATTCTTGACCTCATTTAGATCTTGATCAAGTTTCTAAGAAAACAGGATGAAAGTGGTTTAGATTAAAAGGTTAATCTAAGACTTTACAATGCATTAAAGGAAAGAAATCAAATCAAAAATGTAAAGTTAAATAACTTGCTTATACTGATTAATATTAAAAATGCAGTTTTTTAAAGATAGTTATCAATACTAAATAGTAAACTGATGACATCTGTAAAACTGGAGGTATATTAATGATTAAATTTGGTAATATAAAATAAAACCATCACCAGATAGCTGCATTATTTAAAGCAATGAAAGTTGTTTTTCATTAACCACTTTTTTTTTGCTAGATTTCTTTAAAAAATAAAAAATAGCCTGTCAATGGACAGTTTTGAGTGGTCTTACAGTGTACTGCTCCAGGTTCTTCTCCTTGTTTGTCTCTGTGTCCTCCAGATCTTTGTGGATGGCTGCAATCTGCCTCTTCTTATCATTGATGGCCTGGTCCAGGGACTTGAGCTCCTTTTTGATCCACTTGTCCCTGTCTTCCTTAGAGGTAAACTGACTGCCACGGCCCTGTTTAGCATACAAGTCAGTCCTCTCCTGTGTAGCTTGGGCCAGTCTGGAATTAAATAACAGCCCAGTAAAATTACCAAAATAAGAAGAAGTCACTCAAATAAGGCTTCTATTTAATACTTAAAATCATAACAAATTATTTGTGTTCAGATTGAGTTACACTGAATAAAATCAGAATCAGCACAGCTTGCTGTCTACTTAAAAAAGGGATGCAAACATAGTCAGTGCATTCACCCTACTCTCTTTTAATCAAAATACCTTCAAAATGGGTGACTGACTCACTGAGTTATACTTGGTCACCAGCTGTGCGAGGGGGCGTAGCAAAGAGTGAGTCATTCTTACCTCGAGATTCCACGTTCTTCCTTTTCTTTAACCATGCTGAATTTGGGTTCAGTCTCCTGAAGTTCTTTTTGCTTTTCCTCAATTTTCTCAAGTAGTTTCTGCCGTTCTTTGAGCAAACGTTTCTGCAGAAAAACACAGGGCAAACTTTTAAATCAAAACTACTACTAGCTACTCAAATCAGATCAGGCAGTGACGCAGGAAAGATTTCCTTCCTTTCATTTGGCTCCAATAACTATTGGCTGATGGCCTGCCAGTACTCATGGGGTGCTTACACAACCAACAGCCAACATACAGCCAGATGCCCATCATGGGTCACACGGAGACTGAGCCAATAAAGCTGACAAGCATGATTATCACCATAGCCACACGTGCACACAAATAAAAACTGAACACAAGGCCATCAGGAGAATGAGCCATGCCAGCTTTGTACACAAAATCTAAAGCCATGAATGAGGTATGGTGGCCCTGAGAGAATTAAAACACACACAGCTCCTGCTACTCAATTCTAAGACAACTTCAAAGTTAATAAATATAATTACAGGGTGATCTTATTTCTTAAATGGATGTTTTCACTCTTTAAAGTGTGATACATTTAAATCAGTGCAGAGGAAGGAGAGGGGGTGTCACTGATGCAGCATCATATGTGCATGGTGACGCAGATGGAAGGCTTCCGTACCCTCTGTTCACTGTTGCCTGCCAGCTCATCCTGCAGGTCCTTGGCCTTCAACTCTAGCTTGGTCCTCTGCTTGATCTGCTCCTGGCGCTCTGCCGATAGCTGCTCTTTCTCCTCTTTCATAGCAGAGATCTTAGACTTCAGTTCTCGGACAACACGCTCCGTTTCCTACAGAAATCAAACCAAAAGAAACAAGAGGCTGCTAGTTGAAATCCATCAATATGGGTCACATTGTTCTAGTGTATGAAATTATCAACCTCCCCTCATATGCAATAACTTCCATCTGCAGACAACAAAGAAATTGTTTAACAGTAACACTGTGATCTACAATATTCTGACTAACTGCAACAGACCAATTAATATTTTAAAACTTGCAGCAACACTTACTAATCATTAAGCAGTATTCATCTCATGATATACTAGATGTAATATTTATTTAGCAAATACTGTACCTCCACTTTATCTCTGGCATCTTGCTGAGCGTCCCGCAACTGTCTGGATTTGTCTCCACAGGTTTCTCTTTTGGTGGACAGCTGGAAAACACCCACAGAATATTGTTGTCTTGGTACTGAAGCTGAACACAACAGTGGTGGAAATAATCTTTCTTTGGTACAAGACATAGTAGAAAGTCAAGCAAACGTTGGCATTAGTGTGCATTTAAAAGAGGACTTCACCCAAACAACTCTTTTTCTTCAATCAAACTTGTTACCTCATCCAGTTTGGCGCGGGTTTCATTCAACTCCTGGTTGTAGATGGTGTACTCTAGGGCTCTTCTCATCTTATCCCACTTCTGATATTGAGCCAACTCCTCCTTCTCATCCTCCAGAGTGTGCAAACGTTCTTCAATGTACTTTAACAGCTCATTAATCTTCTCTCGTTTTCCCTCTATAAACACACAGGTGACGTTTTAAAACAGTAATATCGCTCATTACAAGTAATATCATTTCTTCCGTTTACCATTTTTATAAGTGTTTAAATAGGAAATGCTGTGTAACAGACCAGGCAACTTTATCTTGGAGTAACGACTAATATTTAAAATTTAAATATTAGTCGTTACTCCAAGATACTATTTAAATTTCAAATAGTCATATGAAATTTTGACAGCATTCTACCTGTTTCTTTCATGAGAGAAATACTCTCCTCCTTCCGCTCATCATAAACCCGGGTTCCCGCCACCTCCCTCAGCAGCTTCAGACGCTGGGAGTCAGGTGCTGTTGCCATTTGGTTGATCTGTGATATATTGAAAAATAATAAATAAGTAACTAAAATATCCTGTTTCCATTTTCTAGCATCATCAAACAGCGACTGAGAGAAGTAAAACCCCGATACAGCCAAAGCTGGCTAACATTTCCAACCAGCTGGACACTGTATGCCCTAATGGAAAGCACTGTTCACTTATTGATAATGAATAATTGCCGCTCCTTTTCTCACCTTGCCTTGTTTGACGATATAGTAGGGGTTACTGCGTGAAAAGCCAGCACTCTCCAGAAGATTCATGACATCGTTTTTCCTGCAATAATCACAAACACCATCAAACAAGTTATTACACAAAATAATAGAGAACTTATTTCAGTGATAACATGATCAGTCACAGACATTAATACTTACGTCACCATCTTTTTGTCTAAGAAGTATTGGTCCTTCTTTGCGCCAATGACACGGCGAAGTGAGACTTCTTCTTTGTCAATCTGAAAGAATAAAACTCCAGCTCAAAAAAGAGAAATCCAAGATTTGGATGGCTGTACTGCCACTGTTAAGTCTTCACGAGAATAAGAAGTTATTTTACTTAAGTCCTAAAAGCTGCATGCGGTTATCATCAATTTGACTTTAGTTCAATAGAAACTGAGACACATGTTGAGGTTTTTTATAATATTTACACAGGCATCAAGGGTCAGGTTCTTGGACACTTATGCATCTTATACTGATGTGAAAATCTGGTCAAATTAATGATAATATATAACGACTAATTTCACAACAGTAATTTATTTAATTCCTACCGGCAAACGGTTGTCGGAGTTGTCAAATATAATTTCCACAAAAGCTGAAATGACACGGGGCCCCGTTCCCTCCTACGGTGACAAATGTGAGACAAGGTTTAAGCTTTGACATTTACATGAAAAAATGTTCATATAATCAGCTTTCTACAGATAATAAAAACACATAAAGGCAGCTCAGGTCTCTGGCGTATCTGGGTTTTGAGTGCACTTACATGAAGTAGGGCCAACCGCTGTTCAGGTCGCAAGTGGCTGAACTCATCACTGAGGACAAACTGAATGGCTAAGAAAACAATAAAAACATAGTGCACCAAGTCCATTCATTAGTTCACTGAATAAAAATGTGAAAATGAATGCTTGATAAAAAATAAACAGATAACATACCATAGAAAAAGTTACTCTTTCCAGAACCATTTCTCCCAACTGAGTGGAAAAAGGACCACAAAACAATATAGCCAGTCAATGGAGTGAGAACAAGAATATTGATGTAAAATATGTTGTAGCCATCATCACCATAACGTTTACACATCAGAGCCTATTAAAACACAAAGGTGTTGAAGCAGAGAGGGGAGCAAACACCCACCTATGACGTTGTGTTTGGGGCTAAAGGGGTCTACCACCGTTTGGTCCCTGTAACTTCGGAACCCCTGGATGATTACCTGCACGACAGAACACCATGTAAACATTATTTACCAAAATTCCTCCCATACGCTTTAACAGTGTATACTAAGGCTGGATATACTGTTAAGAGAAGCCCTCAATGTATCATGTGCGTGCCATGATTTTCAAAAGGCCCTTCGCGGCTACTGTATTGACACAATAACATTTAAACGCGTTTGTGGCTAAGTGCATTACCCAAAATATATCATATTTTATCCTAAAGTGGAACTACTTAACTCAGTTACTCCGTGTAACAAAAAAATAAGGTGGTTCATTGATAATGGCAAAAAAAAAGTATCATTCAGTGAACCGAAGCCACTTCGTTAGCCTAGCATCCCAACAAGGGGGATGTGAAACGGTAATAAAGGTGCAGCTCGCATACTAAGGCTCTTTGCGTATACTTGTGTTTGTTGTGACTTGCAGCAAAGCACTAAACTGTGTGTAATGGGGCAAAGCTTGAACTATGCGGTAAAAACATGTAATAACCCAAATTAACGTTAGGCCGGTGAGAGGATGCAGTGCACAAGTACGGAGGAGTTAGCTTACCTGTTTGATATACATTATGATTATCGAAGCAAGCCGTCCCCTTCTCTGACTTTGGAGACAAATTCCTCCCCTCCAATTACCTGGAGAAGTAGGAAATTTAATATGCAAAACTTAATAAAATGACTTAAATCGATTTATTCACAAGTTAAACACTGAGTAGCAAAAGAGAATAACATGGAAAATGGCGGCGGGGGCGGGATAGAATCGATCATACCATTACGTGAAAGGTGGTCCGTGTATTTCAACCAAAAAACGAAATAATTTCTAAAATCAAAATAAATTACGCGAAATGGACGATAGGATTATAATGCAAATATATATAATAGTTACTGTCGTTCTCAATGTGTATTTGCGCGAGCGAAGTGAAAAAGACATATGATTCCCAAAGCTCACCCTTGTTTGTGCAGTTGGTACAGTCTAGTTGTCAGCGGTCTAGGCGCCAAAGACACAACTAATGGAGAGTGAAGTCGTTTATCATTGCGCATAAAACTAAAGATTGACAGAAACCGAACAGAAGATGTAAATATCCAAAGTGTTTCACGAAAACAATAAATATCACTTTTGTAAAGACAAACATTTTCCCCTTAAAATCCAATTCAAGTGCTTTATTTTATAGTTTGCTGGGGCATCACGTTACAACCTTGCTAAAATATAATTTAAGACCCGCATATTATCGGGCTATTATTTTAAATCTGACATGTATTACAGATTATATGTCTGCTCGATAAAGTACTGCAGGTGTCACTGTTGTCCCTTTTACCATGTCTATTATGCCAGAATTCATTAGAAGAACGTGAATTTATATTTACCATTTTCTCCTAGCGTTATACATGTTCTATGATTATAACTTATTATATGAGCCAACTTCTGCAAAATAATATCTGACTTGAACGAACATATCAAAGCACAAATCGCTTCTTTGTGTGACAACAACTTTATTTTCTAGTGAAAACAATTAACAAGCACATTAATGTCCACATTATTGAAAAAAGACAAACTGTGATTTTGAAATAAATTAGGTTTAAATGCCTGACTGTATTTGTAAATAGGTATATAAATCATATCAACCTAAGGCATTTTTAATATTGTAGTTTAAAACAGCAGTTTTTCATCACTCCAGGTCAGAACATAGGTAAACATCTGTAGCTCATGGGGTTTATAGGCCAGTTAGCTGAATATCATGATCTCTGCCTTTGTTTGTCACTGATTTTTTTTTATTTATTTATTTTGGCTCAGCCTTTCTGATTGACTGGTTTCCCCATCAGGCACAGAGACAGCATTATTTTTTTTACATTGAACTATTCAAGTAAGACTACGGGATGTCACAGTTCATTTTAAGGCAGTGCAGTTATCGGGCTCAGCTTGAACTGGTGGTGGACTGGGGACTGCAGGCAAGAGGTAGGGAGGGTGAACACCGATGGCTCAAAGTTTTTGGTGCCGAATGTGGTGGTAAAGTCATTAGCAAAGAAGGAGGCCGACTCAGGGGCACAGGGTGTGGTTGGTTCCGGTGTAACCGTGTGGGTTGGGGCGGTGCAGAGGACCTCCGATTCAAACTGCAGGAGCTGACCCATGAAACTGAAGTTGGGCGAAATGACGTCCCGACGCTGCTTGATGATGTCAAAAGCTGCATCCAGCCGCAGCTGCTGCGTCCTCATGATGTAGGCCATGCAGATTGTCGGAGAGCGTGAGATGCCTGCTTCACAGTGGACCAACACCTTTCCCCCCACTTGCTTCACATTATCTTGGAGAGAAAAGAAAACATGCATAAACTTTTATTTATTCTTTTCAGGTTGTGAGGAAAAAACAAACTGTTGATAACCTTGCTTGAAATCTAATCTTGACATTAAAGCAAGACGCACAGAAACACAAAGAAGCAGTAGGACTTGAGCACTAACAGGGACGTCAGCTTTGTTAGTTTGCATTATTTGCAGATTCACGTATGTGCACACAGGCTGCTTTCAGTTCTGCACACACACACACACACACACCTGTGAGCCTGTATGAGTCATACATAAACCTCAGCCTTTCCTCCTCCCATACAGCAACTGTGACACACAGCACAATAACGTCGATGCATAATTTAGTCATCGAGTTATTTTGCCAAGGTAAAGTCCTAGTACATGTTAAATCAGATCGTCTATATGGGTCAGGTTGAACGACACACAGTTTTTGAAAACAACATTCCTTGGTAACATCCATGAATAAATCACGAGCCTCTGATTTGGAATCTGGTATGACACAAGAGACGCGGTATGGTTGGAAAAAACAGGCCACGCTGGGCGCTCTAATGGTCATCCTTGAGTAACGCATCCTCACCAGATGAAGATGTCATACACTCAGCTGATTTTTCCAGGAGGGTCTGGATCTTTTATTGTCCCCTCCTTGACTGATCATCCACAGCCCAGACGGGTTCCTGGCTGGTGGGTTCTCGTTTAAACTAGTGGCTCTGTGAGGATTCTGTGTGTTACTGTTGACTAACTCTGCCCTGAAAGAATGTCCCGTCTTATGTAATGAAAAAATAAAGCTCACACAGAAGGAGCCCTCAACGCAGGCAAACAAAGCACAATACCAACACTTGCATCCAGCCAACAGCGCTCAGCCGAGCTGCAAGCGGGTAAGCTTTGTCCTCGTTTCTGCTCTGCTACAAACAGACACCAGCACATCGTGTGTGTCTTTTTTTGCTCCTGTTATTACACATTAGCCCACCTGCCACCTTCAGGTCTATCGGTAATTCTCACCTATGAATACAACTGTGCTTCTGTGTGTCAGCCAGACGGCTCTTATCCTCCTCCCAAAACCCACAAACAACTGTGGTGTGTGTCAGTTGGCCCCCACGCTGCCTCCTCTACCCGTTATTAGTAATCACGGCCCACCGAGTTGTCACACTTAGCAGCCACACCCTGCACAGCAAGGCATTGTGATTATACTCAGGAAGGAATGGTTGTGTGGGAGGCGTTTTTTTTTCCCCAGTGTAAATTTAGGAGGAGGAGGTGGGGACGAAGGGGGAAATGAGCTAATCCCGAATGAAAGGATTCTGGCTGTATGTGGCTGTGAGGGCTTGGACGCAGGTGATCAAGATAAACTGATTACAGTGGGGTTACTTATAGCGCTCTATTTGCGAATGGAGCTGGCCACAAATGAGGTTTATTTGCAACGAAAATAAACAGAACTATGTTTAGGCGCGCTGCGCAGCATTTAAGGACGCCATGCGACGACGTACTGGGAATAGGCAGAAAATCTGCCCCGCTGAGGCTGCGTTATTTCCCTCCCTGAGTTTAGCAGCCTGTCCTCTGCTTTTTAGACCGTTAATGGTCAGGCACTATTCAGTAATTAGATATTTATTCCCTTCCACCTACCGATAAAGTCTATGGCCTCCTGGAAGTGGGAGCTAATGTCGGCCATGTGGCTGTCCTCCACAGGGATCCACTTGTAGTTGTAGTGACCCTTGGCCGGCTGCAGGTCCCTGCGTGACACGTTGAGCAAGGCCGTGATGTGAAGGTCTCTGAGATAGTCCTCTCTGGAAGCATGGTAGGCACTACCGAGGTAGAGGAAGGGCAGAATCTCCACAGGTTTACCCTGAAGAAAAGAAGATGGCGTGAGTTGACGCAGATAAGATGGGAACACAAAACACTGCGATTTCACAGCCCAGACCCAACGCCGGATCTGAAATGATGACGCTTAAACCAGGGCAGAGAAATATCAGCAGAGAACATTATGATCCTCTGCACCGAGAGATGGATTTCCCCTTAAAAAGAACCGTCAAATTGTCACCCACAAACACGACACAGTCCTCTTTCTTTGTGATTTGGGCAGGGCAGCAGATGGAGGAAAGGTCACGGATGAAAGCGAATTTCTCTGAGCTGTTTGGCCAAATGAGAACGTCTGAGAGCAGTGAAGGTCAGAAAAGATGAAATGGATGTTTTGATGTCGAACACAAGCCTCTCTGATGCTGACAGGCTGTGTTTGACGGCGTTAAAAATAGCCTTAATTGTGCAGGTGCCTGACTGTGCGCTTTGCGTGGGAGCGTCGGAAGCGCTATGGGGTGTTTCCATACCTGATCGTAATCTGGTTTGTGGTGACGAGTCTCAGTGTGGCTGGTGACTCTCTTCTCGGTTTCAGTTCCGCTGTGGTCGAGGGTTTTCACCTCGGTGCAAAGTTCAGGGTAATGAGAGTGGAAGTTCTCGTATCCCCCTGAAAAGGAGAAGTGAGGTCAGTGCGATGGTAATTACATTCGGAAAAAAAAAATAAAAAAAAAATGAAGAGCTCAGAATAATTCTCTACGCATAGCTACGAGTCTTGTGAAATAGTAATGTTTGTGAAATATTCTAAGAAGCGGATTATAACCGTTGTAACCTGATTAACGACGGGTAATTAAATACAGGAGCCCTCAGACGGAGGACCAGTAATCCCTTTAGGGCAACATCCTGAGAACTCCGAGGTGAGAGACGGAAATGGATGTGTTTTAACACATTTTCACAGCCCCAAATGTTTTTCTTTTGTCCGAAAAAGATAGGTGGATGGAGATTTAATTTCGCTTTATAGATTTCATTCATCGCTGGTGAATGAAACGCGTTATTCCCGCACTGACTCATCCGCTCCGTTGACGCACACAGGACATTTATCTCCAAAGAAAAATGTCGGTAGACGATGATATCATATAGACCCTGTTAGATTTGTGAAACCAGAAAATTGTGGTTTATTAAAAAACAAAAACAAAAAACACCAGTAGGAGTTAGTGGAACTATTTGGGATCATTCTGATCTATTTTATTGTGCGCAAATTATGCGGACAACAAGCGCCGAGCAGAAATATTCTACACATTGACAACGGGACACATATTTAAAGCTGATGGGACCCATAACCTCTTATTTTACCGAACACCACTCTCATTGGAGTTTTATCAAATAGAAACAGCGAAAGCCGTGACTCACATACAGTTTCCCGAGACTATACTTTTCACCCAACTTCTTCTTATATTTTCCTGTACAAAATAAAACTCTTACCTTTAAGGAAACAGATGTTTGCTCCGCTCACCAGATGCGAGAGAGTGTTTATTACTATTTGTGCTACACTGTCCTTTTTCAGTTTTTGCCAGTGGGACGTCCGGTCATCCAGAGCCACGATGGTCGATATGCTCCCCTCCCGAAGCCGAAACAGAGCTCTCTCATCCGGGATGACAAACTTTAAGGGCACGGGGCCTCCCCTGGACCTCCGGACCACCACCGAGTTCAGGTTGACATTGACCGAACCTTTGATGCTGGAGTTCGTGAATGAGAAATAAGGTCGGCAGTCGACAATAAGGCAGCTCCCGCACTCCTTCCTGATGATCTTCTTCAGCCGGCGGCAGTCGATGCTGGACACCTTCATTTTGATGGTGTTATTACCTAAAGAATGAGTCGGTTTGCTCCTGAAGGCGCACAACGGATGAGCGAGGAGCCCCGTGCGCATCTGAACCTGCGAGGGGATTCCGGCCCATCAGTTTTAAGTGAATGAAACCTCCGGCCGGTGACGTCACGAACCATATAAGGACTCCGCCGAGGCGTGATTACACCAGAACCCCGCCCACAGCGATGACTGCACCTTGACCCCGCCCACAGCGATGATGCGCATTGACTCCGCCCACAGCGATGATGCGCCTTGACTCCGCCCACAGCAATGATGCGCCTTGACTCCGCCCCCGGTGAGGGTAAATAAAACCCCCAGTACAGCGTTTGATTCAACCTTTACTCACGGTTCGTCATCCTAACCTTTTTTTATTTATTTTTTTAAATATATTTTAATAATAATAATTTGTGACAGTAAAATACAAGTGATAATGCTATATTTCACCTAGTTTTACTGTCAGTTTTACCAACAGATATATTGTTTAACGTGGAAAAAAATAGAAAAGTCGCCAATTCTCTACAGAAGCTCCTAACAAAACGCGCCAAAGACTATGAATATATATATATATATATATATATATATGTGTTACTGTATATATTTTAGGAAGTAGCACTATTCTTTTTTCCCTAGGTTGAATGTTCTGAAAATGTTCTGCACGAAGGAGGAATTGAGCCCAGGGCTCATCTCCAGACAGTGCTTGGTTGCAGGGCTTCCGTCTGTTCCTGAGTATAGCCCACTGAACCTGCCTTACATCCCTCGGCATGTAAGCCTAATCCTTCAAATGAATTAGCAGCTTTAAACGTCACACTGTATACACACAATATCCAATCAAAGCTGACATGAAGTTAAGGGCCGTTTGCGTCCGGTTTGAGTTTGTGTCCGTGTCTCTGTGTGTTTGAACATGAATATGAGCGTGGGAATTAGTCCCAATGATCACACATTTGGTACATTTGCAGGAAGTCACTTTGAATAGGTTTTAAATAGAAGAAAACCATCATATGTGGCTGGTCTAGGTGTAGCATTCCTGCAGGAAACCTTAACTGGACTCCCCCCTGATTTAGATGAGGTTGGAATGAATAGCATTAAAAGCTTGTTTGTCCACATATGTAAGCAATATGTCTTGCATTATGTTGCATCTGCTGCACGAATAACACAGGATGAAAACAGAGGGGGAGAAATACAATCAGACAGCAAGATAGATGCGGCAACAATAGAGAAAACAAAAAGATAGATAGATAGATAGATAGATAGATAGATAGATAGATAGATAGATAGATAGATAGATAGATAGATAGATAGATAGATAGATAGATAGATAGATAGATGAGAGGATGGTGGCGGAGGATTAGAAAAACAGCAGGAATTGTGCCATCTGGCTCAGTCTAATCTGAGCTTGTGACATCATGGCTGATGAGAGGAGAGGCCCACCATCCAATTGTGAGCTCTCATTTCATTATGGGGTTTGTTAGTGTCAACTGTAAGTAACAACAGGAAACCCAGACAAGCCAGATAAACCAGACAAGCGGCCCACTCAGCTAGTTTGTCCTCCACTCCTCTGTTGTGTGTTTTGGGCTTGGTTAAAAAAACAACAACAACACATTTTTATGCATCTGTTTTGGGGGAAAATGTATTTTGTCATTGTGCAATAAAAATGCGTTATTGCTTTACTAGGTCACATGACACAGGAGAGCAGAATCAGGGAGACACAGAGGGGGGTACTGTAGGAAAACATGTTAGAATGTAAATTTGTTCCAAACAATAATGTGCTTGTCTTCATCTTTTCTTTTAACCCATATATAGTTTCTGCAGACAAATTGTTCTTTCCACCAAGTAACTTTTGTCATAGGATTTTTTTTTGAAAGTTTTGACAGTATGTGTCTGGTATTTGAGTGCGTCAACCTACTTCCTGTTCAGAATGTCCCTTTTTCCATACAACTTATAAAAAGCATCCAAACACAATGGCTGGCTTTCGCTGGTCCGCGTGCTTCTCTCAGCTGCACAGGTGCTTCCTGAGTGTGGAGACGGAGCCTCCATATGTTCAAGCTGCTTCCTGTGTAGGCCCACATATACATGTCACAGGCTGACCACATCACCACACACAGCCAGCGTGACTCACCAAAGAAGAAGATTCACAGTAAAATGATTAATAGTCAGCAGTTCATGAGAAATGCTCTCATTTAGAGAACTCTCTAAGTGACTCTAATTCTCTTTGTGGCAAAAGTCTACATGTAAATAATAATTGAAATTAGTGAATATGTTTTCTCGCATCCAAATGCTGTAAGATCATTTAGTTTAAGCAAAAACATTGAATTTTGCAAGTTCCACGCACACTATAATACAATATATTATTAAGGCAGAGCTGTATTGCACTATATCAAGATTATTGGAAAGAAAAGTCTATTCAGAAAGTTCTTTCTCTATTCCAGTAGAGATCCCTCTTTGCTCAGTTTAATACAAAGTCAATCAGAAGGTATTTTAGGACATGCTGAGGGCATGTGGTCACATGTCAGTTCTTGGCCATGTCGAGTGCACGAGCAGCAACAACGGCCGTTTCCGTTGTGATTAACCAAACGCTCAGCTAGCGTCACATCTGCTCCAGCAGCAGCAGCCAACTAATTCAACATGGAACAGGAATGTTTGGTATTCTACAGCTCAAGTCAAGATACGACAGTCCAGATTACACACACACACACACACACACACACACACACACACACACA
>BJFM01002578.1:24587-46300 GCA_016586285.1 Arothron firmamentum
CAATGACCTACTGTATCAGTTTGATGGAGGCAAATATTCAGACTAAGACTGAGCAAAGTCACATCACAAAACAAACAAACAACAAATAATCTACGGACTTAATCATTCTCAACAATCACTCACTTCTGTGGTTTATGCAAAGAAAAAAAAATAAGCATATTATTCCAACATAATATCAGATGATTGTGGAAATAATATATTAGAAATTCAGAAAACATTACTCAGGACCACAGCAGGATCGGGTTCTGTGCCGAGTGCCTGGAAACTCGCTTTCACCGAGTTCCTGACAATTAGGAAGCGTGTCAGATATTCTCCTGGGATATTTTTATGTAGCCTCGAACAACAACAACAGTGATGATGATAATAATAATGTGTTTTCCTACTTCTGTGGTCGCCCCCACCCATCAACCAGTCACAGATGGTCATTGTGGCTCACCCACCTCATATTTTCTCACATTAAATTGGTCTGAAATGTACTCTTGGAGATCATGGTGAGAGCTCTTTGGGGGATCCTGGAACAGCCGATGAGGCCACCCGGGACTGGTCAGACAGAAGGGACAAAGAGTGAGAGGAGGATACAGAGGAAGTGTGTGTTCAGGAGACGTGAAGTGTGTATACATCTTATTATCTGTGTCTTTTCAGCATTTTGTGAAGGAACCAGATGGGGTCCATTCACACCACAGTGAGTTTTTAGACTTCCTGCAGTCATTGCTTGTTATCTTTTGTCACCATTTCTCCTTACCTCTCTGCCCCTCTTTTCTCCCTTCATTTTCTCTTTTGCCATAGGTTTTATCTCTATTTCAGGCCTCCAGTAAACAGTTGACTGTCTGGTTTTCCATAATACTCTCCCATACTCATCCTTCCAGGTCCCCTCTATTTTTCCCCGTCAGGCAACCTTGTCTTTGCTGGTTTGGACGATCAGCTGTTCAGTTACGGAAGAAGATTTCCTGTTGCTCTGTTGGTCAGCCATTAAACTCCTGCATGTCACCTGCTTATAACCCCGACTTGAGCAATAATTTCATGTCATCGCATGCAAATGCTGATTTCTATGACAAACAATGACCTGGAACCTTGTTTGACAAATGGTCTAATAATCCATTAGTCAAAGAGGCAAAGAAATGGAGTCGAGCTCAGAGAAGACAGGACATCCCATCAAGGCCGTACCACACTCCAGAAGGGGGCATCCAGCATGATCTTGATCGGGGGGGCTTTGAGACATCTAAGGTTCTATGGCAACTTCATGAGCACATGCATTTCTCCATGATCACAAACAGAACTAGACTTTTACATAAGGGGTGACCAAAGGGAAGGGTAGGCCCTTTCAGAGATATAATAAGAGACCAATAAGAGAAATATAGGTATATCTCAAAAAAACTTGAGTCTATTGCAGTTTTATTTATTTATTACTTTAGCTGTTAGTAGGTTTCAGTCTATTTTGCAACTGTTGCACCGTGGGTCAATGTCATCTATGCTATGTATGCTGCATGGATAGCATATTTGACAATAAAACTGAATTGACTTGACTTGAAAAAAGAACATCAGGAAAAAGTTTCATATTTTTTGAAAATTATTTAAGAAAGTAAAACATAAATATTATATAGCTTCATTCCACATAGACTAAAATATTTCCATATTTGTATATTGAAATTTTGTTGATTATGGCTTACAGTTAATGAAAACCCACAATTTAGTTTCTCAGAAATTTAGAATATTGCATAAGATCAACATTAAAATGATATTTTAAACAGAAATGTTTAAATGTTTAAGGCTTCTGAGAGGTATTGTTACGATCCAGTGTTTTGGTCTTATTTTTGGGTGCTTTGTTTCACTGCATTTTTCTGTTCTTTTGCCAGGGGGCGTGGTTGGCTCATTGTCTGCGGTCTTCGCTGGTGATGGTCACACCTGCAGCCCATCTTCATCAACAGAGGATTTAAGTTAATGCCACCTGTTCACGAGTGTCTGAATGTTCCGTCCGCTCAGTGGTAATCGTGCTTGTGGGCACACTCGTTAAATCAGAATTTGGCTTTTTTCATTTTTCCAAGGTCGCCATGTCCCCTTTCATGAGTAGGACTTGTCTTGGGCTGTTCCACAGTAGATCATTCCTGTGAAGAGACCCACCTGTGGGCCACCTGAATTAGTCGGTTTTTCTCCACTGGAGAGTTTTGTGGAGTTCTTTCTGTTCTCGACCCCTCAATAAAACCTTTTAATCCGTCATTGACTCCTGTCTGCATGTTGGGTCCAGTCTGTATAAGTATGCTTATTTCTATGCATTCAATAATTGATTGGGCCTCTTTTTGCATGAATTACTAAGCATGCACATGAGGTACGTTCAAACCTTTTAAGGCTGTGCGACAATTCATTTAATGTTTTTGAGTTTCATCATCAGGACATAAAATTAGTTTCACGATTACACATTTAAAACACTCTAACTTTCTAACCCTTCATGACTAGGAGCACATTTGTTTTTCTTTTGCTCAGAACCATACTAAGAATCATACTTAGCAAGGGGGTCAACCACGCCGCCTGTTTGTTCCCTCCTTGCTCAGAGCTGCTCTCAGTAACTTCTTGAATCACTCTTAAGCTAAAACCCCTTGCTAAGAATTTTTACACAGTGAGGACACAGCTTTTATGCCTTGATAATAATTAAAGGGAGAAAAGGAAATGATGCACAGCAGCTCAATTTCTTCACCGGGTTTTTTTTTTTTTTTTTTTTGACAAAAACAACACAAATAAAATAAATTAAATTTACATTTAGGTATTGTAAAGGGGGAATGACTGTTTATGTTGTTCCACCTTATAAGGCCTACACTGAGAAAAATGTACATTGAGATCATAGTTCATGTACAACTTCCTTATGTCTAATGCATAAGCAGTAATTAAGAGTTTATAGCTGCCGAATTCATGTTAATGCCGCAAAAGAATGTGAATGTGTTCATGCAGAGTAAGGTCGAGTGCTTTGTCATGAATAATTAAGCACTAATATGATGCTAATACACATTTTAGTAAGCAGGTAGTTAATTAAAAGGTGATGAAGGAAAGCTACTTTAAACTTTCCAAAAGAGCGTTGTAGCAGAGTAACACTGATCTTTCGTGTGAGATTCCAGATGATGAAACTGAAACAGATTAAAGTTTCTATCAGTCCTGAACAGGATAACAGGCGCTGTCTTTCTCTCAGTCCTGGCCTCTGGGATATAATCTGTTGATATGCTGTTGCATCATCTCTCAAATCTCTTGACTGACTGTTTCCTGCCCTTACAGTCATCTGGAGATCCTTATGACTCTTGCTGCTGCGTTACGTGGAAGAAAGCTGACTGATAAATCCTTTTTTCATCATACAGACATATTTGATGACAGTTGAACAGCCCACTTGTTATGCGTGCTAGTGTGCCACCAGATTCGTGTAAACTCCTCACCAAACCTCCCTTCGTTGGCTAATTGTTCTCTGCTTCAGGTCTTAGAGGTGTCGGTGATTTCTAAGGCTTAATAAAGGTTTAAAATATTCTAAACACTTGCACTCATGAAGGCACTGAACTGAAAACTTGCCTGTCACGGCTGGCATCTTGAAAAGCTAATCGAACTGACGCTCTCGAGCAGACCCAAAATCATCACCGCGAGTGGGTTTGGGGTTTTTCTGACATGAAATGTCAATTTTATCCCTCATCAACCATTCAATTCTTTCATTGTCCCACTGTCACAGTCATATCACGATTTATTGGAAATTATATTTAATTTACAGTTTTCACAAGGTACCAATGCTTTATCTTACTTTATTGCAAGCCCCTCCGTCCTCCCCCTCTGGCGAGTTAAATGTGATTATGTGTATATAAAAAAAAGGTCTCTGAGCAACAGATTTTCCTGTTTACTGTGTCAGTGACGAATCTTTATTTGCATGGTAGTTATTTGCAGGAAGAAGAGAAATGGCCTGATTTAATGAAAAAAGAGCAAGTGAAGCAGAAGAAGCTAACTGTGCCGTACAGCTCCTGTCTGCATCACCATTCACCATTATGGATTGACCTTTTGTATGTCAAAAGTATTTTAAAGATTATTTCTGCTCAAATAAAATAACATATCCACAAACCAAAACAATTCCTCTCACTTTAGCGCCGCTCTCTTCTCTGCCCCTAAACTCTTTTCAAAGGAAAATTGATGTCACCCCAGAGTCAAAGAAGCCTCAGTAGAGCCAGTGAATGTGGGAACGCTGTCACTCACAATAACAACATGAAGGGATGCAGGCCAACTTTTATTTTCAGAATCCAAAAACTTTATGAGGCGTAAATTGCACTGATATATTCATGAGTGTGTATCCTGTGGAGAACTGGCAACCTGTTCTGCAGGCGCTGACCCTTATCTGTTAACTACAGCAACAGGCTTCAGAAACATCCATTATAGTGATGAACTAAATAAACAGGCGTAATTGGCAGTCAACAGAGAACAGACAAATGAAAATAGGATGATGAAATAAATGTAATGTACTATTTATGTACACGCATTCTACAGATGACCTGTTGGTGGCGCTGAGCAGGGGTGGCAAAGAATCGCCAGAAAATGCGATATTTCCAATGTATGTTAGCTCTGATTGCCAGGAAACCCACAAACCAACAATCACAGCAAAACGACAGTACAACAAACACACAAAAAACACAAACAAAAAGCAACAGAAACATAGCAAACAACCAAAAAAGTAACAACTTAAGCAACAACCAAAACAACTAACAACTAAGAAACAAAGAAAGAAAGAATAGAAAAGAAGAATAAATGAGAGATCTTTGACCCTCAGCAGCAAGAAGCTATACAGAAGGGAATAGGGATTTACTGGGACTTTAGTCAGGCCAATGAATTGAAGAACAAACAGACAAAAAGGTGCCTTGAGAAAAAAAAACAAAAAAAAACCTTTCAATTACAGAAATGCTCTGGACAGAAATGGGAGTTCCAAAATATAATCAAGCCATTTTAGAATAAAATGTTAAACTCTGTCCTTTACTTCAGTGAATTTGGGAACCGTAACTTGACCACTGTGACTCATGCAGTAGGTAACATTGGGATTAAAATGCGTGAAAATATCTCACGTTAACTGGAGATGCACACTGGAAGTATGAGTGCTGGCAGAGAGTTCAAAGGACGAACTAAAGGGTTGACAATCAATTTATAGGGAACAGGTGAGGTGGGATGGGTCAGCTGGCAGGTGGGGGAAGAATCCTCCGTTTCTGAATGTTTCTCTTTAGTCAACACCTGAGAAAGCCCAATTAGCCTACCTCCAAACAGTTAAATCTGCAGCAGCAGCACCTTAAGGACCATAAGATCCATAAGTGACACCATTATTGCTGGGTCATGACTGCATGCCCTCCTCTCCTCTCCTCTCCTTTCCTCTCCTCTCCTCTTCCCTTCTTTCGTAGGTCAGTGACTTTGTCATTACCATGTTTCCTGTGCAGTTTTCCTTTTTGGTGCTACCCCCCCCCCTTCTGTCTCTCTATTCATCTACAGCAGGGGTTGTGGCACCCCAATTTTTCAGCTTGCAAACGACTTGTGAGATGTCCAAGTCAAAATGAACTACCTACAATTAAAATGCAAAACACTAATAAATACTTATTTATTATTGGCATTGGACTTTTTTAAGGGGGCACACTTTTTCAACCTACATTTATCTGCCTCAGGCTGAACAGCAACTCTGTGGCCACTTCTGGGGTATTGCAATATCATTTTCTCTCACTACCTTCGGTCCAAAAGTTTCTATTCAAAGTGATGCTGTGTGGCGCTGCCGCTTCTCCCTGCTCGCTCCTTTCCGCACTGTCATTCATCCCTTTTTTTGCCGAAATAAGTTTGAATATCCATTGTAATGTTATGGACCAGTCTCAATACCGCGAACGCGATGCTGAGTATTGACCCGGTAACCGGCATGTGGCCTTCGTTCAGTTGGATTGATTGATAGCTGAGGATAGATGGGATTAATAGAAGATGGCTACACTGATGGAAAAAACATAACCCCCAAAAAATTTACAAAGAACTTTGCTTTAGTCCAGGGCAGACACAGCGGACTCTGTGGGCAGGCACGGCCCCCCCATTGCCCGCCCATGGCGCTGGTTCTATAGATTGAGTTTAGCAGAAGTTAGCGCGGTTAAAGATCAGATGTCAGATTGACTGCCCTGTATATCAATCAAAAGACAAACATCATTTGCAGATGGATGTCATGCAATCTATATGCAATCTATATCCCTTTGCGATCGACCAGTCAAACGCAATCGGCGTATTGGGCACCTCTGATCTAGTATCGCCAACATATTACTTGTGCACTGACCTGCTGACCTCTGACCCCACCAGCTCATGCAGCTCTAGCTTTGATTGCTCATTATAATTAATGTATTTGCATGAATGACGTACATCCATTTTCTCCTCTATCTGTCCATTACTCCTTTGCCTCCCTCATTACCCAGCCATGATCAGGAGAGTCCCCCATATGAGCCCGGTCCTGCTCCAGGTTTCTTCCTGTTAAAGGGGTATTTTTCCTTGCCACTGTTGCTTTCTTTGAGTTCAGATCCTGGGTTTCTGGAAATCCTGGGTTTTCCCCCTAGAGGGTGTAGGCCAGTTTCCAGCCGGTGACGTGCACGTGCTGCCCATTCCCCATTAGCAGCTGATTTAAGGCATTGTCACCTGGTCACCCGTGTTGGATGGTTCCATCGCCTGCATGGTAGTTACAAGCTGACTGTTTGCCTCCCAGTCTGTTGTCTCCTGCACCTGGACTTACCATGTCAGTTCTTCCCGAGGTCGCCACGTTCCATAGAGAGGGATTCGTTCTTCGTTCCTCTAAGCTGCAGCGAGTGTTCCTGCGTCTTGCCCCACACGCCGCCGTGTTGTTTTGGTTTCCCCTTTCATCCACCTTCAGCTGCTTTCCCATGTTCAGTCATGTTGTTTGTGTTTGTTAAGTTAAAGTGTGTGTGTGTGTGTGTGTGTGGGGGGGGGTTATGATTGATGATTTTGATGATATTAACCTGAATCTGTGTGCTTTAAGGACGACCACATATTTGGATAAAAAAAGAACTGTTTTCTGGGCACAACCCCAGCATGGTGTTGTTGGACAGCTGTACAACTAATCTTGTCCATTCCCCTCACCGAGGTTGCCACACATGCTTTGACTGGAGCTCCAGCTTGAGCAGCCTTACTCACTTAGCTGTTTCAGTCTCGATCGCCAAAGTCCTGATCTGAAGCTGGCACTGCTGCAAGGTGCAGCTTCAGACATGCCCCTTCTCTCTCCCCCAAGAGGATGCGGGCAAGAGCGGTTTGTACCATGGCAGTGTCTCGAGCGTTTTCAATTTCCCGCCTGGGTCAGCTGCACCTGCCTTGGCCAGGCGACCCAGCTGGCCCAGTCTGTCGGTGTGTCCCAGAGCGGTGGACACATCGCCCTCTGTCTTTACGCCACTCGCACCCTCGCCAGCCTAAGCCAAGTTCAACACCCCCATTTCCACCAACTTACCAACGCTCTTTTAAATCTGATATCAGAGCTGCTCTCAAATAGAAAAGGCCGTTGAAGTAGGTGACCACTTGGTCACCTACTTCAACGAGTTCCTCCTTATTACAGCCGTCAACATGACTAAATGAAGGCAAGTCTAGGTAAAGAAACAAGGCCTGCCATGGTAATTTACTCTTTGCCCTAGCCTACTTAACCAACTAACCTCATGATAAAATCTATCCCGGATAAGCCCGGAATTATGTTACATTCCTAGCTGTGGCGGGAATAATATAAAACCAGTATTGATGGTAAAAATGAGCAATATTTTATTACGGGTGGTGGAGGTTCGGGCCTTCCCGCTCACACCTTAAGCCTTGTTCACACTACATGATTATAGGCGTTGGCGACGTCGGCGATTACTCCGCACGGCGACTCACGGTCGTTAAGTGTGAGCATCTCAAAGACGAAAGCTGCAACGTCGCCCTCGCCCCGCAAGGAGTCGCCCAGGCAAAACTGGATAGCAAGCCTGCTAGATACCCAGCTGGGTGGTAGTGACGTAGAAAGAGCTACAGCTATGAGAGCAGACATGGCCACAAAAGAAGGAAGTGAAAAGGAACAGCGGCTGTGGCAGAACAGAGCATAGCAGCGGTGGCTAACAACAACAAGAGATTAAAGAATGGACTCAGGAAAAGTTTTGCAATCTCTGTGGACACAGGAGACTCTGGAAGGTTTGGTGAAGCATTGGCCGGAGCACCCGGCACTCACTCTATCACAACCGGCTGGAAAAAGAAAATATTTGGCAAGAACCTAATGCATGATACATGATCATGTACTCCCCACTGCATGAAAAGACCTATATTTGGGCCAGAATACAGTTGCACACACACCTATAGTAATCTCTCGTCGGTGATGAGCCCGTCTTGAAGTGTGAACAGCCCAAGACTCCCGATTGCAGTCAAAGAGTCACATAGTGTGTCACCAACACGGAAAGTCATGTAGTGTGATCAAGACATGAGGTGAAGACCAAAAAGATGAAAAAAGGTACAATAAATAGGCCGTGCAGGTACTGCTCAACTCAAAAAAGGAATATAACCAAAAGAGCCTCTAAACTAGAGCTTTTTTACGCGATAAGAACACTGAAAGCAACAACAACCAAAGAAAAAAACCCTGACAATTGACTTCCCTAAAAACTAAACACACACAGAAGAGCATCTGTGATCTTAAACTGAACTCGAGACAGAGTGAAAATAACACAGGCGGCACAGTCAGGTGGTGACAGCAAGCAAACAAAACCCTACCTCAGAACAATATAGGGAAGCACAAAATGTGTACAACACACACGGGTTGAAGTGGTCACACACACGAAAGGCAAAGTTCCATGGTTGGTGATCAAGCGACAGCGAGGCACCCTGGTAACCAGAGGCCTTGAGCTCTTGTGGCAGTGCTGCTTTTATCTTCTGGAGATGAGCTCTGTGCACCAATCCCCGAGCCGAAACAGGGTCAGCTGACTGCCCCAGGTGAAGTCCATGATGTGAGCAGCCAGGCAATGAGGAGGAGCAGGCAGTGCTGGTGACGAGCACAAGAATTACCTGGATGACAGCCGACAAAAACAAAGTCCCAAGCACACACAACCCAACTATGATGGCAGCCGTAACATGTGTGCAGATCTTTGGAAAAGATGAAGCAACACGCCTCCTAGAACTCTGGAACTATACATACTTGATGGAATCATGTTCTCAAAGTGTGTGCTTACCAACATATTAAACATCTGCTCCAGTCTGTAGCCACCACATGTCTAAAACAATCCACCATTGTTCCCACGAAGTCCACAACTGGCTGCCTGAATGACTACTGCCCACACACACTCACCTCTGTCATCAGGAAGTACTATGAGTGGTAAGTCAAAACATTCATCACCTCCACGCTCCCAGACCTCTTGGTCTAGCCCTTAATGATGCCCTTCATGAAGGTCAGGGACCCCCCCCCCCAGGACGGGATATTGTCTCCTGTGTTACAGAGTGTGTATTTAGGACCCAAACACAGAAACAAGACTGCGGCTCAAAACAAAAACAACCCTTTTATTGCGGTGTACACTGAGGAAAAAAAGTGATCAAAAAAAAGTGATCAAAAACTCCAAAAGCAAAACTCTTCTCAGAGGTAGGTTCCATTGCGGAGAGTCCAAAAACCATTACTGAAAACTTCTTCAGTGGGAACGTGGCGACCTCAGAAACAGAAAAATACTCTTGTGAGAAACCACTCACAAGACACAGGAAAACGCTCAGCCTCAGTAAGTCTGGCACCACTCTGAAGGTGAGGTAACGACCTGATGTTGGAGCTCGGGTGCAGCTGCCCTAAATCCACCGCTGATTGCAATGAGTCCCAGCTGCGCCCCGTCACCAGCGACGACCCTGGCCGTCACGCTCCCTAGTGGACAAAAATGAGAAACACACAGAAAAAAACACGAGAAACCTCAAATGTACGGGAACCTAACATCCTGTGGCTGACATACATATGTAAAGGTCAATACATTCATTACACATGGGCGAGGCTAGATCTTTTTTAGGGGTGCTGAAGCACCCCTAAAAACCTGGAGTAAGAAATGTTATTGCAAAATTTTAGCTAGTCTTTGACAGGCTTAGATAATGTCCAAAACATAATCCATAGTTTGTGGTTTAAATTTATACTTTAAGAATGAAAATGAAAACACCCCCACCTAATGGTATCATCCTCTTCTCACTAACGTTACCTCTCCTCTGTAACGTTAGCTGCACCGCTCTGCAGGACCACAGCCCGTCTTCCAGCGCGATACACACAATGAGAATCCGCTTAGTTGTTGTGAACCAAGTTGTTCCAAAGCTGTCTCACTCGTTTCCTTTTAGAGTTGTTGTAATTCCGATACCAAATAGACAAGTAACGTTACTCTAGTCCAGGCACCATTTACCAATTAGCTCCCTCAGCACCGTTAGTTGCTTTAGCGCCATTAGCACCGTTAGCACAGCTACAGTCGATCTGCAACGATCCGAAACAAAAAGAGCTGCTACAAATAATCAAATAACCAGTACCTGTGTACTGCGTATGTATGTCTCTATTTTTAAAGTTTAGCACTGCTTAAATATTTTCAAGACCTGGCTAAATAATCTGGATTTGGGGGACTTTTTGGTTTTACCTTTTTTGCTCTTGATGTGAAGCTCGTTTTATTATTCAAAAGTTCAGACAGATGTGCAAGTAGGTTAGAGATGGCCATTTATAAATAATCTACAGAAAATGTAACAAACACATATATTATGTATAGCTCAGTCAACTATCAACAGTAAATAATCTGGATTTTTATGACTTTTTTGTTTTACCTTTTTATTTTGCTCTTTGGGTAGAACTTGTTTTATTATTAGCTATTGATGACGTACTGTATATGTCAGGGCTCTGCAGTGGCCCTGGGGTCTTTTGTGTTGTTTTTCCTTTTTTTTGTCCACCAAGGGACGTGGTGGCCCGGGTATTCGCCGGGGACAGACGCAGCTGGTGGTAATCTTCATCAGGTGGACCATTTAAGGCCTCAGCACCTGTCCCACGGCGTCTGATCGTTTCGTCGCCTGCGTGGTAACTTGGATTAAGTCGCTTTTGGATTTCATGAAACTCTGGACTTACCTCTTTCTCACGGCTGTTTCTCCTTTTTTCTAAGGCTCACCACGTCTCCCACTGAGAGGAACCTTTAAGCTGACAGACTGAACATTCCGCAGGAGTTATTTCCCTGCAAAGACTGTCGGATTACTCCTCACCTGTATTTGTCATTTTTTCCTCCTTCTGGAGCGCTTTTAGTTCATCCTTTTTGTACATCTGCTCAAAAAAAGGGTTGTTTTTTGTTCAAAACTGCTTCTGGGCTCGGCACACAGCCTTTCCTAACATTCTATTGATTTATAAAAGTTCAGACGTGACATTCAATTATTCAGACATTTGTGAATAATTGGAGGATGACTGTTGATATATCAGGAGGCACATCACTTTCGTTAGAGCTTTATAGACCGTGTTTCTGATAGTAATGGCGACTCAGGTTCATTTGAATTGAGTGGAAGAAGGAGAAGAAGAAATGTCAGGAAAAGAGGACTACTGAGATTAAACCACAGGCACTTGTAGACTGAGCTCTGCATTGTTAATGTGTCTCCGGACTCTGGTGTCCAGTAGGTACCTTGGAGATCAAGAGTTAACGGTGCCGAAAAACAGCTGAGTGAAGAAGGTTTTGTGTTTGTTTTGTTACAGGAGGCTGTCTGTGTGAACTGTCACAGTAAAGCTGGTGTGGAAAGGTCTCAAAAAATCTGGATTCTTGAGTTAGTTGAACCAAAGTTTGCACATATCTTTCCAGTCAATTTTTTCCACCAACATGATGATCTTCTCTCATAAATGTCATAATGATTATCCAAAATTATTTTTCAATAAACATATTTTTGTGCGTGTGAATAAAGGGTGGGTGGTTGTGATAAGGCTGATTGGGTGCTCAGCACCCCTAAAGCTCTGACCCTAGAATCGCCCCTGCCATTAAATGACAACCATTGTAGCAAAACAGCAATTCAAAAGCCAAATTGTTTCAGAATCAGCATTGATTAATTCATTTAATCAAACTGCTGAGTTGCTTTGGAAAGAAATCCCATGAACTGACTCACATTAAATTCACAACTATTTTCAAATGACCTTTAACTAACAAAGTGGAAGATGTAAATGGACATCATCAGGATGTGTGATGGAATGATGTGTTCATATTTCCACAAAAACAATTTATTTAGGTCCTCTAATCTAGATTTGAGAGCAGTGAAGTAACAAATAAACAGATTAGATAAAGTAACAGTAAAACACACACACACACACACACACACACACACACACACACACACACACACACACACACACACACACACACACACACACACACACACACACACACACACATACACACACACACACACAAACTGATCTGATCTCAGATCATGTTTTATTAATTAGTAATCACAACAAATCACAAACTAAATTTATCTCTACCATCTGGGGGTCCAGTGATTCCTCAACCTCCTGGCATTTACGCGTTTGTCGAACACACACATATTTGCTCATACACACATGGGCAGGGACAAACAACACATTCAGTGAGAAAAACACATTCACATATGCATGGACACACAGAGTTCAAAACAGTGAAAACTAACATCCTCTACATCTCTCTCTCTCTCTTACGCGCGCACACACACACACACACACACACACACACACACACCCTTTCCCTTCCCTTTCCTCTGGCTTGTCGTGAGGCCATATTTAGATGACAGATAATTTCCTCCCCCTCAACAATGAGCTCCAATCAAGTCCATATGGCCTGGATCAAAGGTGTTGCTGGGTGCATGCTTTTTATTGCCAGCCAATGCTGTTAATTAGGAAACAAGATCACAGGCAGCCTTAAAATCCAATTAAATTGATATGAACAGATTGTCAAGTGATGTTCACTAATATATAATTGAGCACCATGCAAATTTTTCTGGCTGGCTTTTATATTTCCATAATTCTGCTTCCACCTCTCCAGCACATTGAGTAACCAAGCTTGAAAAACCCTTTCTCTGGTGTCACCAGCTGAGATTAATGACTTAATCCTTTAAAATAGGTTGCAGCCCTTACTGGTTAAAGTGATATTGTCCCTATCATGCACCTGAGGGCTGGCAGGATGGATGCCTGGATGGCATACCGAGGGTGCTTTATATCTGAAATTGGGAATAGACATGCAAAAACACAGAAACTTGGTTCATATGTGTTAATGACCTACGGACCCATTTACTTGTTAAGCAGTGATGTAAGTGCTCCAACTAACATCTGGGACAATTCCACCAAGCTTCTATGCTGTCTGTAAGCATGCCACAAAAAAATGATATCCCTGTCATGGACACTGTCCTAGAGACAAGGACATGAAAACCTTTTTAATGGAAACTATTGAAACTTTTCTAAACTATTGAAACTTTTTCTAAACGTCAATGGCTTAAAAAGGTCCTTTCCTGTATAAAGAGTAGGTGCGCACAATAATTATCAGGTAGATAATTATTGGCCCGACATCTGGAAATAATGACATCATTGCGATAATTCAGATATCATAAAAAATACCCCCGATAATATTTTCGTTCGCACTGTGGGGTGGGTTGTTTTTATAATCAAGGGCTCCCACTCCCATGTGACACCTGAACAGGCTGTAATGAATGCTGCATTCAAGTTGTGTCGGTGTAATCGGAAAAGTTTCCACAGAAGACAGCTAGCTGGCTATTTTCTATAAATATTCCAAACAAGTTCCACGTGGAGGGAAAATAGTATGAGCTTTAATACTTCAAACCTAAAAAGTCACCTGGAACATAACCAGCAGAGTTTTAAAAGCGTATGAGGACGCCAGAGCCACTTAACGAAGGTAGCAACATAAAGCCGGCCGTGAAGAAGCCATCTGGACATCTACCCATTGGTGAGACTTTCGAAAAGTCAAATAAATTTGCCAGAGATGACACAAGGGCTAAAGCCATCAGAGATCTCATCATGAAATTATGGCACTGGACCACCAGCTTTTCACTCTCATTGAAGACCGAAGATTTTCTCATCTCATTAACTTGTCTACTCCTGTGGCAACTCGCTTCGACCACTCACTTCATTATCCCCCACCTGGTCTTCAACATGTACCCTTCCCCATCTCCGCGCCTGCTAGGCTTTCCATTGAACTAAGTACATGGAGTCAGTTTCTCCACCAGTGTTAAATTGTATTTTTGAACATCAAAGCAGTCATATCCTTCGGATAAGCATTCACAGGTATGGAAGGTGTGCGTTCAGTTGAGTATTCGATCACCTGATCCGGACCTGACAAGTCATCTTCTCACTCTCCCCCAGGCCTCGTCACCTGTTTCACAGTCTGCAACAGACTATATTCTTGCAGCCGTGAATGGGTGGGGGACAGCCCTATAGATGATATTTTTTACCGGACTCCCTGATTCCATCAAAGACAAGTTGGTGGTAGAGATCAAAACTCAGTCTTAGTGAGGAATTAGTTTCCTCGCCCATACGACTAGACAACCAGGTGAGATGGAGGGATAAAATAGGAAGACAGGAATATCCTCCTCAATAATGGAGCGGCACTCCAGTCTCCACTACAGTACCGCCCATGTAATTGCTGGGTCTGACTTGAGCTAAGAGCTCTGGTCACTCCCACTGCAGTCTGCAGCCAGTGTGGGGCCAACCTTCCTTGCATTCCGGCCGTGGATTATCAGCCTCGTTAAAACTCTCCTCACTTTACAGACTAAAAGTAAAAAAAAAACAACTGTCTCCCAGATTTATTGGGCCTTTTGACAAGACTATCAATCCTTCTGTGGTGAAGCTTAAACCGTCCCCTTCACTCAGTGTTCATCCAGCTTCTCATGTCTCGTTACTAAAACCAGTTACCACCGTAAATTTGACTTAAAATTTATCAGCACCTAAAACTTTAGTGAAAGGTCTCTGATCACCCAATCTGAGATATCTTCGGAGTTGAACCCTGAACATTCCGAAATCACACTCTTAGCTACATATTTAATGCAAATTTAAATTCAAGCATTTGCGCCACTTGTCTTCTGTTTGTTGCCTGTCATATCTTTTAAATTCTAAACGCAATATCTTTATTTTATTTTTTTATTTATATCCCAAAAATCACCCCAGCAAAAACTTGCTGGTGGTGAGACAGAGTCACATGCCCCAGGAGAGAGGGGAGTGTTTATACCCAGGTGTGACTGGCTGTTTAACTGGGAGAGTACTCAGTTCTTGTGGAGTAATACAGGACAGTACTGAGTAGATCTTGTTCAAGTGGTTTCTATGGCCTTTGATTGGCTGACCACCTTTAACGGAAGCATGGAACAAACTCTCCAGTGACAGACATGCAGCCCTTTGATCCAGTAGAAGCACAAATACTCCCAACTTCCCCCGACCTATATCGAAGTGAGCAAGCCTCTATGATGAGAGCAGAACTTGTTCCGGTTTCTTTTGACAGTCCAGGTAACTCTCTGATAGACTTTGAAGAATGGCGATGTCCTGCATGACTGAGAATCTACGTGGACATCTGCATTTAAATTCCAACAAAACAATGGTTTTCTTTGAAAGTGTCTACCAATCAAACAAAATCATTTTAGTCTTTGAAACATTTCAAATCTTGAGTTGTTTTTAGTCTCAAGAACAACCTTCTTTCTTTTCAGAGAGGGTCAGAGTTCTCCTGTTACCAGTTACAGTCTCTGGTGACATCTCTGCTGACACTGTGTGCTGCACCTTTCCAAAGCTGCTCCATTCAGCTGTGCTGCTTGCCACCACTATAACTCATCTGCTTTTTTATTGACCAAAAGTCGTTGAAGGATTTGCCTTCAGGAAAATGCAGCAGTGCTAAACTCCTTTTTACACCATCTTGACTCTGAAAGGGATCATCAACAATGGCAGCCACAACACCACCACGGCCTTTGATGATGTCGCAGTCGAGTAGGAGCAGCTTGGTCATTTTCAACTTGATGCCCACTCACCTGTTCTATCCACTCATTATTCTGGATTCATTTTCTTCAGTGGAGGTCTTAGTGGTGCCTTTTGGACCTTTGCTATACCTTCCTACAACAAGTAGATCCTAGTACATTAATGAACCCAACAGCTTCAAAAGTGCCCTTAGTGGAAGCTAAAGGTCTTTTAATGACCTTTTGTTTGATTCTTGATAGTTCCCATAATGTTCTTTCTGATTATGTAAAATGAAGAAGTATGGGCAGATTCAAAAGAGTGTGCTAGACATTAGTGTGTCTCAAAATATAACATCATCAAAAAGTCGTTTTAGTCATTAATAAAATTCAAAAATTGATGTTCATATATTCTATAGATGAAGAGATAGGTAATATAGATGAATTACACACAGACTGATACATTGTGTATTTTTCTTTAAATTGGGTGATTAATAATTAGCTTACAGCTAATGGAAACCCAAAATTCATTATCTCAAAATTAAAATATTGCGAAAAAGTTAAATTTTTGAACTGAGTTACTTAAATCCAACTTTTTAAAAGTTTTTTTAAATAGACTCTAGCCTGATGCTCGTGTTGACATTTTAAAGCACACAGGAAACAAGGAGGGTTTCATTTCATAGCAGTAATCCCAGCACCAGCTTTTTCGTTTTGTTTTTTATATATATATATAAATGAAAGCAATTACACAAACCTCAGGTGATATTCCTCTTCTTGTGACTCATGTGACAGATGACGTTTGTGGTCAGCATCAACCAACAACCACAGTCACTGATCTGCAGGTATCCTCTTTAGGACTCTGTAAAATGATTACTTATGAATATGAATCAGAACTTCGGAGCACATGGACAATAAAAATGGAAATGGGTTCTTTTCTGTTATTTTCTGTCTCTCAATCAGCAGAAAACGAGACAAACACAGGATGAAGAACTGCTTGTATTTCTGCTTCATATTGCTGCTGGATTGAAATTGTTAAATTTTTGAAAAACGACAGAAAAAGAGCTTCCTAAAGTCCACATGACCTTCCCCAACCCTCCTGTACAAGTTATTACAACCGCACAAATTCAGCATGAAGCTAAATATCCTGACACGTCCTGTTCATGATGTCACCACCACCGAGACATCCCGTGATAATCATTACATCCTATTCACAAGAAGATTCACGCAGCTTAAAAAGATGGAAAAAAGAGCTCTTCAGGAAAAACACAACAAAATTATTCAGCTGATTCCTTTCAGGGAAAGTATGAATAGATACAAATCAGAGTTTCCAGTGTTTATTGTGTTTTTTTTTTTTTCTGTTGGCTTTGAGTGAAAAAAAAACGCACTCAGCAGTCATCATACAGCCAAATCCAAGTTTGTTCATTCCTTCTCACCAAAATCTGTTTATTTTATAGTTACTTACAGCCAAGGCAGAAAAAACGGGACCAGAACTGAACACGTTTCACAATTACAAGGACAAAACTGCTGAAGACCAAAATTTAAGTCTGACTGTAAAATAAAAAAAGCTATTCCTATTTTAGAAATAACACACACGTGTGTGTGTATATATACATATATACGTACATAAACACGTTTGTATGTGTATATATATGTGTATATGCACACCTTTATATGTGCATGCGTGTATCCATGTACACGCATGCACATATAAATATATCTACATATAAAAAATTAGTAAAACAGATTATTTTAATGTAACAAAATCCTTTTCTACAGTTTTATTTTCCTATTTCCAGACTTGAATTCTCTTATTTGATATTTTGTGTGGCATCTCTTGATGAATATGTCATTTTTTGTTATTGCAATAGTTCTTTTCGTTCTTTTTCCCCAGATAAATGTCAGATATTTCGGGGGCTCAGTAAATCATTTTCTCTCTCTCTCTCTCTCTCTCTCTCTCTCTCTCCCCCTCTCACGATGTGAAATCCCAGCTTTGGACCCTTTCATTAAAAGAAATTCTGTTAACGGGATTCAGGAAAGCATGTATATCTAGTGTGTTGACAACGAAAACTGATGGTTCGTTTCTTAATTTCACAATTTTAACATACAGTTAAAGTTATAAAGTCACAAAAAAAAATGATGGAGGTGTTCATTCATCAGATCTGTATTAGTCACCCTAAACTTTTACAAATTAACATAAATATGCATTGGAATGTTATAATTTCTGAGAATAAAGTTTTAAATAAACAATTTTTCCAGAAGGATCATTTCTACGTACCTGCCATATATGCATGTCCACACGTACTGTATCAAAACATCTAATGTTCGTAAGGTATGACCTTTGTCTGGTGAGGCTGTTGTAGGAGGCACCACTTTTCAAATATTCAAATATTTGATGTCATTTACTGGCCTCTTACAAGCAATAAAGTGATTTGAATGAAGTGATAGAGTGTTGGATAACCTGAGATAGCTTGTTTCTCACCTTTGATCTCAGATGGTTCCACGTTAAGCTTTAATAACTCAGGAATGCATGTATGAAAGTGTATGAAACTCTAGACTCTACCTGGCTGGTAGAACATATCCAGGACGAGAGCGGGTTTCTAACTGTTGGGAACCTTCTTGAGTTTGGACTCGCCATCAATGCTGCACATCTAATTCTATTCACAAATTCTCAAATCTTTATATGTTACAGCGCTGTAGGATTGTTGGTCGCATATCGTCGTCACCTACGGATCAGTGAATTCTCAGTCAACATTGCTTTTATACTCAATATTGAATTGACTTTTCTCTTCCAGAAACATCACACGTAGTTTAATATACATTGTCTTACAAGCAGTGGTCAAAATAAAAAACAGTTATTAAAAATCAGACTCTTCCTAAAAGAGCTCTCAGAAATCATTATGGGTTTTCATCAACCAAAACAACACTACATGAACATTTTTTAAAAATGCACCTGTGTGTACCAAAATACAAATAAATAAAGAATATTGCACAGTTAAAGGCCGACTTATTCAAAAACTCAAATGGCAGATTTAGCTATTTGAAAAACAAACCTCGATGAGGTTAGATGGTTTCTGTTGGCGTTGAGACTTTGTCTTAACGTTGATTCTCAGCTGGCAGTTTCATAAAAAAATCATCAAAATTCACGTTTTAACGTAAAAGGAGGCTGTTTTATATTGTCTCTGCTTGTTCAAGTTTGATCTCATTGGCCATCAAGTGTTCTCCGTGCCACTTTTTCATGTGTTTCTCAAGGGTGCTGTACACGCTGAATGGCATTTGGCAAATGTCACATCGGTAGACCTCCTTACCGAGCTGGCCGTGCGTCTTCATGTGGCGAGTGAGCTTGGAGCTCTGAGCGCAGGCGTAGTTGCACAGCTCACACTTGTAGGGCCTCTCGCCAGTATGGCTGCGTCGGTGCACCGTCAGGTTGCTGCAGTTTTTAAAAACTTTGCCACAGAACTCGCAGGTGTCGGACCTCCTGCCATCCTTTGAGCTGGGTCTGCCAGGACCTGCGCTCAGATGAGGGGTACTGCCTCCACTCGCAGTACCGCTGCGACCTGACAAGCCACCATCCATCAGGTCTCCGGGGGGCGTCGAAAAGCGCAGGCTGCCATTTTCAGAGGAGTGCTCCGATGAAGTGCCGAAGGGAGATTGTCGCGAGTCACTGAAGCCGAGAAAAGGGTCTTTTATGAAATGGCGAGAGGCAGCGTAACCCACTAGCCACTGGGAGTAGACGTTTTCAGAGGGAATGAGGGGTGCTGGGGAACTATCCATGTCCTTCTCAGTCTTTATCCTCTTATTCGTGGAGTTGGACAGGCCAGAGCTAGTGATGGAAGTGGGTTTATGGGGAAATAAACTGACAAGAGAATCATCTGATCCGCAGTTTCTGCCATTCATGATTGTCCTTTCTGGTGGATGGTGGTCTGTCTCCTCAGGCACCGAATCCTCGTCCGCCGTGTCCCGCTGGTGGTCCGAGCACCTCTTGGACAATTCAGTCCTGTTGCGATTGTCAACTATCAAATTATTATAGTGTTGAATCGAAGTCAGACCACGAGTTTCCATCATCTTTTCAAAAGCAAATGACGACTTCTCCTCAGACAGCTGTTTGGAGTCATTCTCCCTGTTCCGGTATAACTCCGACTCCATACTAAAGTTTGATTCTGGCCGACTCTCATTCTCAAGTTCCTCCTCCTCCTCTTCTTCCTCTTCGTTTCCTTCTACCTGGAAGTCACCATTGTGGTTCTTTATGCACTCACTTGTGCCTGGCTCTGGGGAACTTGATAGTCCATCATCTGAGCGCCCAGCCAGAGAACCAGGCTTGTGCATGTGGGTCTTCATGTGGCGTTTCAGCTTACTTGCCTGAGAACATGCATGGTCACACAGCTGGCACTTGTACGGTTTTTCTCCAGTGTGGCTACGCCGATGCACCACCAAGTTGCTCTGAAACTTGAAGGTTTTTCCACAGAACTCGCAGGATTTGATTTTGTTCTGTGTCTGTGGAGGGCTGGTGCTGTTTGTGGGAACTGGCGGTAAGGGAGGGGTGCACAAAAAGGGTGACTTTCGCCCCATTTGAAAGGGGTTGGGGTTAATTAGTCGGTGCATATGGTTGGCCCGGCTTGGTGACATTGGTGGTGTTGTACTGTTGGTATTGCCCGCCAATTCACGTAGCCTCCTGGAGAAGTCCATGGAGTGGGACTCCATGGACATGGGCGTAAGACGCATCACCTTTTCAAAGGCACTGGGGTGCTGTGAGATCAGACCCATTTCTTCTGTGCTAAGGCATTCTAGCCTGTGGGAGTCCAGATGGTGGCGGGGAGGAGGGCTAACAAACGGAGGCATGTTGGGGAGTCGGTTCTCAATGAAAGCCGGGGTAGGCTCTCGGCTCCCTGGGCCCGTCATTCTCAGGAGCTGGAAGGGGTTGTTTTCCCCAAGGAAGTTGATCAGGGGGGAATGAGGGATGCAGTCATTGCCCATGGGTGGAGGCATAGTGATGCGTGGCGTTAGGGCGGTGCTGGAAGGATCTGACTCCAGGTATATGCGAATGCCATGAGTGTTCTGAGCGTGCTGTAGCAGGAACCAGGCGTTGGAAAACTGCTGCTTACACGTGGTACATATATAACTTGAAGGCTCGTCCCTACGACCTGAAATAAACAAAGAAATGATTTGGTTTTGGTTTTTAACATTTCATACTGTCATGGAGTAAGAGGCAACAAATGTACTTTATCAGATGAGAGAGAGAGAGAGAGAGAGAGAGAGAGAGAGAGAGAGAGAGAGAGACTACAGACTGGAATGCGCTGCAGAGTGAGTTAAAGTAAAATACTCCCTTTAAATTCTATCCGTTCAGGGATGGATAGATGGTTGGATAGATTGTTGGGGTGTAACGCTACCACCTTTAAAAGGTAAAACTTTTTTTATGTATTCACACTCCATTTGGTGTTGCGTTCCATTTACCAAATTGAAGCATCTGCGCTCTCACGTTCTCCTGGTGTTCTCATCGCCTGTACTGCCTCTGCTTTACTAGTCCTTTTTGTAACAGTGGTAGCGGTAGCATCACTCTGTATCCTCTGTCTCCTTCCTCCCTTCAAATGCTCTTTTTCCCTCATGCAGTCTGTCTCTCAGACAAAAGCAAATAACATACTTTTCACCATTCACACACATTTAATTCCATTAAAATAACATAAGTATTATTTAGACCAATTTGAATGAATTGGGATATACTAGAGCAAGAACCAGAGCAGCATTGACTGGCCATTGACTCCCCATTGACTCTCCATTGAGTGACCATTGACTAGCCATTGACTGGCCATTGACTGGCC
>BJFM01002578.1:56395-90359 GCA_016586285.1 Arothron firmamentum
CCCCCCCCCCACCCCCCCAAACGCAGGGGGAACAAAGGTGACAGGTCCGTTTGATTCTAGGTCAGGCCTGAGAGGCCTGAGGAGGATGTGGGGAGACAGTTCCGCCGCCTCTTAACTGCTCACAGGTCAGTTCACCCCCGTTGCTGGTACTGTGCCTTTGAGGAGATCCGGACTGATCTGTGCTGATTTTGTCATCCTCGGTCCCGGACTCTCCTGACAGGCCGATGCTCAGGAGGACGGAGACGAGCTAACGTGAGCTGGGCGCGCTGATGATGATGGCGCGCAGAAATAATAAACTCTGAATCTCTGTCTGGTTCCCTCTTCCTCACCTTTATCCACTTGTCTCCGTCCCTCGCAACCCAACTTGTCCGGGCAGACAAACATTTTCAAACCCTTCACAATTTAGATTCGGTCTGTTTTCATCCGTCTATACGCCCAAAGAGGATGGATGGACTCTATACACGAAAATGAGCTCATTCATTTCAGATTTACATATATTCTCCAATAGTTCCGCATTTTTCCATTAAATCAGGAAACTCCGGGGATGGTTTGACGGTTGCTAAATGTGAGTCCCAAATGGGTTTGAAAGGGTTCAGAATGATTGAAGTGAACAGAAAGTGATGTCACAGCTGCCTGATGCAGGCACGGGTCCACAGACGGGGCCAGAGTGAGTCTTTATTTGTCATTTACAGAACACGCTCTCCCATTAAACCCATTAGGACACAAGCAGCTCGGGGCTCCAAAAACTTAAAAAGGATGCAGGATGAAAAATGTTACCATGAAAACACAGTTTCGAATCGCCCACTTGGATCAAATGCAGGCGTAGCAGAGGGTCATTTTTCAGCCGATTCGGAATTCACCTCCAAATCCAACCAGCGATGATGGTTCCTGAAAACAGGCTCGGTGGACGGGACACAACAACAAATTGGTTCTGGTGGGGAACTATGACACAAAAACTAAGATTCACCGACTTAAACTGGGTCTCTGCAGTGTGTTTAAGCAGATTAGAATCCTGTGCAAAGGTGCACGCTCTTCATCTGGGATCTTCTGCCTTCTTCTGAAGGGACCTGAACTCACCTTCTGCACTCCTTGGCTGCTCCGGTGTCGTGCGTATGGCTTTCTTGTGGGAACCAAATAACCTCTCTACTCCCTTTCGGCGACATCATCAGATCATTCATTCAAGTTACATTCAACAAAACACTCAAAAATAAAGTTTCGGTTCCGGTCGAGCCCGTTTTCGCAGGTCTGTGGTACCGAGTCATCAGTTCAGTCACTCTAGTGGGAGGTCAAGGGTCTAACGGAGACCAGGGATGGGTATATATGTATATTAACAGAGCACCAAAATGCAATCGAGAAAATGATTGTCAATACAGATCACGTTGGACGTATTTGGAGACAAATGGCGTGAAACCACGTCACCAGACTCCAGCGGCGTGGCTGCAGGAGTCTCATGCAGCGGCTACGTCTGCCCTTTCGCGCACAAAACCACAAGGCGCTCTTTTCCTCATAGCGTGGGCCTTTGAAAAGTTTTAAAATATATATATATCTATGTTTTTAAACACACAATCCACATTTTATCCAAAATCTCGGGCTGCCCACAAAGCAGCAGAAGACATTCTCTAAGTTTAGATTCCTCTCAGCTTCTATCTATGACATAAATAAATAGTATGGCTGCGGCGGCATTAGGGGCGTTACACTCATTCAGTATTCTCTTTGGGGGGTCACTTTAAATTCCACTCGCACCGACACGAGTCACTTCCCTTTGGCCGTTCTGGGATTTGGCCCCAACCGAGTCCAGGGCCGAGTTGACGTTCTTCTTCTCTTCTGACGCGTCCCGAGTTTCTCGCTTCAAAGCCGGTCCGTTACCTTCCATATTCATTTCAAACATAGCGTTTTCCACACCGACGCAGCCGCCGGTTTCCTCAAACTGGACGTCTTGGCCTTCTTGAATCTCCCCCAGCTTGTGCAGGATGATGGGGAGCTTGGCATCCGTGTTCTCCAGCAGAGCGATGCTGCTTTCGTGGTAGTCGGGCAGCGGAGCGCCCTCCTGCAGCTGCTTCTCAAAGTGCAGCCGCTTGGCCCGTCCGCCGGCCAGGGCTTTTTCCAGGATCGCCTTCTCGGCCAGGCGGAGCTGGACCGCCATGCGCGAATGGGGAGAAAGGTCCGTGTTCTCAAGCGCGGAGCCGTCCTCCTACAAAAGATCAAAGCAGAGGGTCAAAGCTCAGCACCTGGGTGGTTAACAGAGGTGAAACCGGGAGGGTTCCACAGGAGTGCGCTTTGAACAGCCACCTCTGGTGTGGTTTTGTACGCCTTGAGCAGCAGAGCAGCTCGGGTCTCCAGGAAAGTCCACAGCTTGATCTCGTTCTCCCAGCTGACGGGGAACTCCATGCTGCCCAGCGTAACGATCTTATTGATGGCCTGAGCTCCGAACAGGTAGTCCTTCAGCTCCTCTGCGAATCCAGGGAAAAAAATTAGCCTTCTTTCGAGCCGCAAGAGAAGAAGTGACTAACAGACTTAGGTCGTTAAAAACGAGACAAACTTGGTTGTTCTAAGGGTCCATTTCTGAGTCTGAACTGACCTGGGAGCAGTGCAGAGGACAGAGAATGTGGTCATGTGGTACCAGTTTGGACTGAACCAGTTTGAAGGGTGGGACAGAGAGGACTGGCCGAGGGCAATCCACGTTCACTAGAGCTCCCACAGAGCTAGATTACGCTCATCTGTCTACGCTCGCACAACAAAGGGAAGTTTCTGTGTTGTGTGTTTTTAGGTGAACTATGGGATAGTTTACTTGTGGAGTTAGAAGAATGAACCAGCATATGACGCATTAAAAGCAAAGACATAAATCTGTGCTGAGTAATGGAATGGGGCGGGGCTATGTAAGTTTATCCTTCCTCCCACTCCTTTAGCTAGTGTTTGTTTCCCCTTTTTATGTGCTTTTATAGCAGAAAATGTTTGCAAATGTTGGGTTATTACACATCCCGCCAAGGCCAGCCCACTCCAAACAGGCTGTGTTGGTGAGCGTTGTGTCTCGTCTTACCCTCCATCATGCAGAACACTCTTAGGAAGGCCAACAGCTGGGCCGAAATGGGCGGCTCGTTGCAGTAAAGCGCAAACACCGACGATCTGAAACGCAGCATTGGAGGCAACGTATGAAAACCTGACCTTAATGTGACCTCAGATCAAAAACAACAACATCACACATGTGTGAACGTCCAGGATTGAGCTGCTAGCAGACGCTGGATGAGCTTAATCCTAATTCTTGTAACATGAGCGGAGCTGGGACAGAAGAGGGGATTAACTGTGGTGGGGGGGGAGTGGGACTTACACTGGGATCCCAGCCCGGCCCAGCACTTCAGCCTTCATGGCATACAGGCGCTCGCTCTTGCTGATGCCGAGCTTGATCTTCACTTGGTCGTGGGCATTCTCTTGGTAGAAGAAGCCGTTGTGGATGACAAACTCTGCGTTTGATCTTGTGCCGTAGAAAATGTAGATCTACGGGGAGAACACATCACCAGCTAAACTCAACAATACCGACCATAACGCAGTAGTAATAACAACAGTAATAACGTGTTAATAATAATGATATCAGAGTTGAGGATGTCTGAAGATACATTTATAAACATTAATGTCCAGATTAATGTTTAGTGTTAATGTTGTAAAGTTTCAGTCACACTTTGACCCTGATATCAGAGCTAACCGAGTCTGGTCTGATGCTTCAGCTCTTGGCTGGGATGGATGTGTGTGTGCGTGTGTGTGTGTGTGTGTGTGTGTGCGTGTGTGTGTGTGTGTGTGTGTTCTCAGCAGTTATCACACAGATACATCACACTCCACGTTTGCCTCCACACCGAGCTTACACATGCGTTACCAATGACTGCTAGCAGGACGGACGAACGGACAGGCAGGACAGAGCTCCAGGTGACTGTATTTACCTGCTCATTCTTCTTGTAGTCCTGCAACGCCACACACTCGCAGCGATCGTCTTCCAAGTTGTAGCCAGTGGTGATCTGAGCAAAAGTGAATGCCACATGCTCAACTTTGTGAAATCAAATTTGTTGGAATTATTCAGTAATACGAGAGAAAACGTGTTTGAAATAACATCATAGCTGCCAAACAGACCAAAATCATGACATAAAATCACTAGTGTATCGTTTTAAAGGGGGAAAAAAGACAATCACCTCTTTATAAACAGTCTGATGTGAATTTTGAGTGAGGAGGAAGGCCTAACTGAGGGTCAAAGTTCCACATAAAGGAAATTCATTTCACTTTAACAACCACTTGTGTTGACCTTCGTGGCTGCTGAACAGACAAGCACTTTGCACTGAAACAGAAGGATACGAGTGAAGGCGTTCAACCAGCAGATAAAGGGCCGATCAGAGTATCAGCACATTTCCCTCATTGTTTCCTAGCCAACAGAATACTCAAAAGCTCTGGAGTTTAGCCACTAAATAACTGCTGGCTGAATATAGAAGCAAAATCTCCTTTAAGGGTTTTACCTTTTAAATAAAAAGGTTTTATTTGCCTCTAAAAACACGACAATAGATTTGGCAGGAAGTAGAATTAATGCAAAGTCCTTGATGGACGTGACGTGTGGGACATGGCATTTCCTTGTAAACTCGTGTGTGGTGGCTGCAGACTCATCACGCCGCCGCCTCGCTTCATGTCATGTTTGCCATGACAACATGAGGAAGGGCTGCTTCCAGACACCATCTGGGCTTGACATCGGTGCGTGCCAATGTGCGAGTGTGAGCCGCAGCCTCACCAGTCCGTTTCTGTGGTTGCACATGTCCCAGAGGGGGATCAGGGCCAGAGTGACCTGCCTGCCGTCCTCAGTGGGGATCTGGTTCTGCCGGGTCATCACAGACGACACCGCCCACCTGTTCCACACCACATCCAGAAAGGAAAGAAAAGTGGAAAATGTCAGTCCACTTTATCATAAAGCTGTTGTTCTTTTGTTGTGCTCCTATTTAATTTTCTTTTTATATATTAAAGTAAGCTGCATGTACGTTAAGCTTTTCTCTGAGGACATCAGCCACACATTCATTCATATCGTGGCTGCCCGGTGAAAAAATACTCTCCAAAATTCGTTTTTTTCTCCAAAATTCATTTTTTTCAGGAGCATGAAAATACTGTTTTTTCTCAAAAACTACGGTACCTTATAAAGGAAAACCAAAAACGGTTTAAATAGATGCATTTAGGATCCAAAATGACACATTTATCAATAAACTGTTTAAATTATTTTAAACGCACTTATCTGTTTTTTTATGGGCGATAGTGGACATTTGTGTTTTTTTACTATGCGCTCTGATGACGTGCAGTTATTTACGATCCTCCAGTCTCATTTTTATGTCCCGTTAATCTTACTTGCAGGCTATTCTACATTTCCACTTAGCACATTAGGCTAACAAAAGCTTTGGGTTGGCATTTTATACTGAAATCAGGATCATTTATGGGCAAATATTAATCTAATGTTGACGTGCACACATCGGTTTGACTCGCTTCAGGGAAATCACGGACCGCAATCTTTATCCTTGGCTTAAAAATTTATTTAGCCAATCCAAATGTCTCTTCTGAATTCTTGGCTCATGCGTTCGTGAGCTATGAAGCTCCTACAAGAGTCCTGTAATGACGCTGTGTAACTACGGGAGATGACCATTTCCACGCAAGGGTCGACATTTATCAATCTGGACGTGAGTAAATTAAAAGATCAAATCTCACGTCAGGTCTGACATCATGGACGCAAGTTAGAGTCAGTGTGGATTGGTGGTGCAGCCCAGAAAAACCTGAAAATAATGATCAAACAAACCTCAAACCGATCATTAAGCACAGGCAGCCACAGATTCCATTCAGAATAAAAAGTAAAATACAATAAAATAAATATATTTATCTGTTTTTACAGAAGCCTTTTGCATTCAGCTAAAAAAAAAAAAACAACTTTGTTTTTTCTGAGAAATTCATTTTTATAACTGGTGAAGCTGCAGAGCAGCGGCGCAGCGTCAGGGCAGCACGTAAGCTCGTCCACGGCAATGCTCTTTTCCGCCGCTGTAATCATTCTAATATTTAAGGGTTTAACATATTAATGACAATTGTTTTCAGCTGCCACATTTATCAAGACTTGATCATTCTTATGCTGGGATTGGTCATGTCACTTCATGAATCACACATGCGTCCTATGGCACCATGACTCCTGCGCTCAGATCTGCGCTCCTTTCCACCCAAGATTGATAAAATAGGGGCCAATTCAAAAGTACACCCTCTAAAGCCAGTTTAATGAGCTAAACGTGTTCTGTCCTCCCTGCTTCCTCCTTTTTACTCCATCCTTCTTTCCCCTTCCCTTCTCCCTCTCCTTTAGGCCAACCTGTAAGACCAAGTATGTGTTTTTCACACTGACACTCCTGACGTCCAATGAGGATATGTTTTAAATAATTGACCTATAAAAAATTTTTTAATTGGTCAAAATTAATACCGACCACATCAGTTGCTAGGCAGAAATGCGGAAATGCTGTACACGTCAAAAAGTCAAAAATGTAAAAAGTGGAGATACGTGTTTTTCATCGGTCAGCGATGATATTTAACCTAGCTTTACCTGCTGAAAGGGTCAGACCAGCCAGCTATACATTCCAATCAAAAAACAACATAAAGTTAAAAAAGCAAACAGTCTGTTAAAAAATAACTTCTAAATGCTACTTAGTGCTTGTTTGTTTTTTTTTCCAGCCAACAAAAGGGATCCTGCATCATGGCCTGACCTGGCTGCTGCACCAGACGGCTCAGAGAAAGTCCAACATTCATCCTTCTGAGAACCCCAAACAGCGGACACTTTCTCTCTTTCTCACCTGTAGTCATCAAATGTGAAGTTGTCCTTTAGGGGCAGCTTGCTGGACGCAGGATGAGTCTAAGGATCAGAGGAAGGTCAAAAAGAAGGAAAAGGAAAAAAAAGTTGTTTATTAATCCAGTCAGAATTAAAGTTAACCAACACTTCTCACTGGTGACATACTGACCCATCAAATCATAAACGGCAGTTTTTGGCCTCAAACTGACAGAATATTAACATTCAAGTGTATGTGAGGTACGATGGACATCGCCACCGCTCACCAAAAGCCTGGAAAGGGGACAGGGACCAGTCAAAGGGCCATGTGACAGTCCACCAAAACAGGGACCTTTGGAGCAGTTTTAGTGGAAGACTCATGAATGAAGAATTCCATCAACAGCAGGGCAATGTGCTCCGTTTCACTCCGCTCAAGACGCAAGATGGAAACAGTTTCCTTTAAGTGAGGAGGACGGAGACGTCCTTCCAATACCAGACACACGAAGCTGCACAGCTGTGGAAGCAGCAACCTCCCACGAATCGCTGCTCGTACAGGTAGAAGCGAGGGACGTCTGCGCCACTATCTCCCAGGGACATGACAACTTTTCATGGAAGCTTGAGTTTTCGTAACATCTGGATTTAATTTTAACTACAGAGAGAAATTCAAGTAATATAATTAAAGAAAACACTTTCTAAAACCATCCTTCCAGCAAATGAAGGACTGACTGAAAACTGAGAAATGGAGTCTTGGGGTGTTTTCATACATACTGGTGAGGACCAAATACCTGCGCTCGCACCACTGGCAGAGCGCCACGTTTCCATGGCAACTGACAGAGGATAAAAAAATGCTTGGTTTCGCTTATTGAAAACAAATCGTTAAAAAGGGGCGTGGCACTCGGGTTTCACTTGACTCCCGAGTTCACAATGAAGACACACAAGTGCGTGTTGGTGTGCTGCTCATTGACAATGAGCTAATGTTAATGATAGACCACTCCCTGGCCTATCATTACACCTCCAGATCAATCCAGATTAAACTGGATTAAACTCCTCACTCCTACCTCAGTACGCATTGTTGCTGTTGTCTTTTGTTAAATGGGTAAAACAAGGTTATTTATTTTTGTTTACCCGTATTTAAATGACTTTCATTACCAGAGATGCATAAAAACAACATCTGACACTAATATGTGACAGAACAACACTCACCTGGATCAATTTGTAAAAATAAGCATATTGTCGAGCGGTATTTCTGTACTGGCTCAGAACATCCTGGACCGCCTGTGTGCCATGCAGCAGCTGCACGTCCTGCTGCTGGTAGAACAGAGGCGTGTCGTACTCCTGAGGAAGGGTGCGAATGTAGGGAAGCCAGAAGGAGGCAGGGTCGGCCCGCTCACACAGCAGGTGGAGAGCCAGGGTCACGTTGTCCATAGCCTGCAGAATTCTGTCCTGGTTGTACAGAGGACCTGAGACACGGAGACCACACTAAGATTTGTGCTAGCCTACAGAAATAAGGAAAATAGTCTGAACAGATCTCAGCTCTCTCCACATCACAAACCAGGTTCTCACCCAGGACAGACTTCTTCGCCGATTCGACCGTCATAAGCATCTTCCTGGGAATCCACAGGAACAATTCCTCCGCCTGTACGAATGGAGACGGCACATAAAAGATGAATCGTGTGTGTGTGTGTGTGTGTGTGTGTGTAAGCTGTGTCTTCAGCATACGAGTGTGTTTTGTTCTGACTGGTTTTCCAGCCTTTAGTGCCACTGCTCCAAGTAGTCAAAGATGTTGATGATCCGGTATAATAGTTTCGGATTTTTCATTATAGTTAAGTTTTATTTAGTTTTCACCTTTTTCTCTGTAATTAAGTTAGTTTTAATTAGTTTTTAGAGCCGGTTTGCTAGTTTTTTTTAATTTATTAGGTTTTTGGGGGTTTTTTTTTTTCATACTTTTGGTTATTTGGTTATCTTAACAATGTTAAGATTCAAATTAACAAAATAATTAAATTGAACAAAAGATAACATTTTTAAAAAATCTATTCAGTAATCACAACAACCATGACTGTTCACAGCAAAAATGTGTAAATAGTGTGTGTGGGTTAAATACATTTGTCTCTGCATGGTACAAATCAAACTAACCAACAAACAAAAGACACACATGAAGGATAGAATTTAAGCATATTTAATAACACTCGCTCAAATAAGATTATTCACTCGTTCAGCACTGGGCGGTTTGAATTTTGGCTCGAGTGACATTTTGAAGGCAATCGAGTCACACAGTCACACAGTTGTCGACATTCCTGTCTCAATAAACACATTTACACATTTACGAGTGCATCTTCCCGCTTGTGGTGTTCCCGTGTGTTTACTAACCAGCAGCTATTTGGTCGTTGGTGAAAATAGTCCATTATTGTCTCCTCCTTCATGGTGCTACCACCTGGTTTATCCTTTTTATTTATTTTAATTATTACTCTTTATTCAAATTTTTTTCAATTGTAGTTTTCGTTATTTTGTTCGTTTTTAACGATAATAACCTTGATCTGAACTTACCTTGATGTCTCTAGTGGCGCTCAGACCATATCCCTCCGCTCCAAAGTTGGTCACAGCAAACCCTTCACAGGACGCACCGTGTTCCTGCGCCCATGACATCAGATCCGGGAAGTAGTCGTCTCTGCGGCCCTCAAACACTACGGACATGCCTGAAGGAAGCAGCGTTTTGTTGAATTACCACAATTTTTAATGCTTTTGACGTTAGACAGGAAGAAGACTGTGTTCAATCTACGGATCTCACCTCTTTGTTTCTTACGGATCTTCTCCACCAAGCCTCTGATCTGAAGGTACTCCTCCCACTCTTTTCCAGCGGTCGGTCCTGCACTGCTGCATTCTAGAGGAAAAGGTTAGAAACAGCACAAGATCCCACTTAGTAAGTTACTACACATGCTTTGGCTAAATGTTAATCTCAAAATAAAAGTACGATCATAGAGAAAAAACAAGCTAAAATGTAAATGATGCATTTCTAAGCATGTGGACAGACGGAAGTACAATGTTACCAGGACAGCCGGGTAACCAATGAAGTTTCAAAATTTTAAATGTTAAATCTCATGTAAACACTGCCAAGTTTCAACATCCCAACCATCTCCAGGGGGCTAAATAAAGGGTTTGGGTTTACTTTCAGGAAAAGTATGTCCAATTGCAGAAGCCTGTAGTTTGTGACGAATGACCGTGCAGTCATTTTTTTTATACCTTCTCACATTGACAAGCCACCAGTGCATCCTTTTATTTTAAGAATGCAACAAAGTAATGGTTTGTTTTTTTTCTTCTTACTCAACATCTTTTTGGACTTTACAAAACCACCCACAGACCACCTTTGATCTAACAACACTTTTATTCTTGGTTTTCACTTTCATTTTTTTCCACTATTCCCCTCTAGAATCATCAGACATCTGCACAGACAGACACACAGACAGACAGACAGGCAAACAGATAGACAGAGACTGCACTCAACATTTAGAAAACAATTTGAAGAGGATGAAGCGTCACATACTCTGTAGCAGTTCAGAAACCAGGATCATCATTTCCTTTGAGGAAACCGAAGCAGTGGCTGCTGAACCCGACTTCTGGATCTTCACTCGACTTTTCTTTCCCATGGTGGACCACCTGGCTGACAAGAGGCCCCAATTTCACTGTTAGCACATGCTACCATGAGTTCATCACAATTCCTGTAAGAAACACGCAAATGGTAATAAACACGCACAACGTTCCCTTAATGAACACAAGCATGTACATTAAAAGCGCTCTTAATGTCGCTGTAACTGCTGAAATGACAGGGCGGCACGAGAATGCTATGGTCACGTGTTCGCCAACGAGCCTATCACGATGCTCCATCACTGACAGGACGACAAGGCCAACAACTGTGGGTCATGGGGGAACCACAAACTTCAGGCTGACTCGCTGATACCAGCCCCTAAGGTTATTTGCAGCCTGTCCACTAGGCCACTAGCTAGCTTACTACCACGGAGGAATTCACACCTACGCTAGCAATTAATGCTACGGGAGCAGGACAGGGTTCCATTAATCCATGTGCAAAGGCACAAATGATTAAAACTTAACCGACAAGCTGTCTTTATCTAAGCAGCCAATGAATGATAGATAAGCCACCGTTTAATAAAAGCGTAACCTGTTAACTCAACTTAATCTGCACGTTTAGCGAGCCACATTTGCTAAGATATACTAAAACATCCTAACCGAAAGCACAGTCTGCATTAGCACATCTTAAATGTCTCACATTAAAAGGATCCACCATTTTACCTGATCAGCTTAGGACTGCGGTAACTGGCTGTGCAGCGCAGATAGTCTAAAACGAGAGGGATAGAAATGGTGATAGATGTTGGGGATGAAACAGTAGCGATGATATTGATATTCTTCTTCTTCTTCTTCTTCTTCTTCTTCTTCTTCTTCTTCTTCTTCTTCTTTCAATTAACGGCCTGTCGCAGCCAACTTTCAAAGTGCATATCGCCCCCTACTGAGCTGGAGTATGACGGTCCTTCAGCTGAGAATCTATATACTGTATACAGTAGAGAACAAAATCAAAAGTAACAGAGAAAATAGAGTCAAAAGTGTGGAGACTCCACACAACTCATATCTTATCTCTTTTTTTAAAAAAAATCACAAGCACCTCATAACGTTCTCCCATTTTTTCATTTCTCCCTTGTATCCCTTCCAGACTCCATGGTTGATGCAATTCATATACTTTATCTTTGAATACATTCCTCTCTGTTTCATATTTACTACATCCCATAATTACATGTTTTACATTTCCATTAAACTTGCACATAGTGCATTTGACACACATTTTACCATGAACAAGTGTTGCATTCAATCCCGTGTGTCCTCATCTCAGTCTTGTAAATGACGACTTCCTCTCTTCTGCACTTTCCTTTGGAATCTTTTATGTTTATGGAGTTCTGAATACTGTGATAATGTCTGCTTTTAGAATCTGCATCCCATTCCTTTTGCTAAGAAGTCCTCACCATCTGTCTAATCAATGATTTGGCTTCAGCTTTTCCAACGGGACTTGTGATATACCTAATCTATATTGTGTAATTGTAATGCTTAGCAGTCCCGCCTGTATGAGCTGGTACTCAATAAAAGTGTACGTCAGCAGTCCTTGTCTTGTAGGCAGACTAGCAGAGCGGCTGCGCTGTTTCATTTTCCAGGGCTTCAACCAGCTGTCACCACTTAAAAATGGCAACAAGTATGCCTACGCACCTTTTGAAAATATAATTGTTGTTTTGCATATTTCAAATTTTGATATTTTAGTTTCTATGTTTAATATTTATAGTTTTAACAAATATAAATGGTAGTTGCCATAGGCCTGTAGGGTTAGCGTTAGCAGCAGCAGCTGGATTAGGGGTAGTCTGGGGCCCTGCTAAGCACAGGTGACTCAGCATTGAAGATGTGAGTCACCTGCTTCTCACATGAGAAGTGAAAGACCAGTTGTTGAGTACAGATCACGCACGTGACCATATGTAAGGAAGACACGTGAGATCGTGTTCCGTTACGAGGCCATACCTCCTCACATCTGCTGACAACAAACAACAGCTTTAGAGCAGTTTATTTTCTCCAGTGGAACAGATTTTTTTATTATTTTTTTTTAAATCACAAAATAGTTTAAAATATTTAAGCAGTCAAGAGTGGGAACGCAATAAAGTGTCACTGTTTGCACAATCATACACGTTTACATACATGTAATATCAATCCCGCACACACCAGAACATCGATTGTAAGTGCAAATAATGCTGGGTGCGGTGCTGGTTGAGGCCAGTATGCAGTTACTGGTCCAGCTTTGACGCCGGTCTCTCCCGGCTGCTGTCAATGTCGTGTCGCCTCTGCTTCCGGCGGTTGATTTTGGACAGGTCCTTCTCAAACACTTCCCCAGAGCGCAGGGCAGACACCAAGTCATCAAACTCGCCACCCTCCTCTTCTTCATTCAGCTTTCTCATCCTCTGTTCCCGCTCTTTCTTCAGCTGCAGGGGAAGATAAAGGGATCACGAAAGGACGGTACTGATTCAGAGCTCCGGCCTTTAAAGCGAGGACGTGTGAGGTGATGGGAAAACTGGATGTTTCCAGACCTGTGCCTCCATCAGTGCCCGTTTCTCCTCCTCCTCCTTACGTCTCGCCATGTTCTCGTTGTCTTGTTTGGCCTCTGAAAAGGCTGTCAGGAAAGTGTCGAAGATCCCAAAGAACACGTCAGGCTGGAGGTTGGACTGGTCCTCCCCGAAGCGTCCGAGCGCTTTTCTGAACTTCAACACAACAATGATGGTGTCTGATTTAGGAACCACCTCAAAACTCGACTCACCTGCTTCAAATTTGTCTTTAATCGCAACTTTTATAGTCCCCATTCTGGGCTCTCCTTCAGGCTAACTTGATATCTAATATTTCTAAAAACATTTCCCACCTTCCCTTGGCCATATACATTTAGAACTGTGCATCCCAGCCCATGTTTTTAAGCAGTTTTGTAAAATGTTGGTCACAAATATCAACCAGTAAGGCACTGGGAGAGCTGGGACCTCTGCCGGCAGCTCATCTCCCCACCAATCCTGTAGTATAGCTTAGATACGGGCTGATTTTAATTGGTTAAACATATGACAACACTGAGCGTAGCAGAGAAAAGCAATTCAATTCAATTCAGTTTTATTTGTAGAACGCCTTTAACAATAAAAATAGTCTCTCTAGGTGATTTAAAGAGGCAGAAACCCAGACCCCGAACCCCCAGGCAAGCACAGAGACAAGGAAAAACTCCTTTTTTAACAGGAAGAAACCTTGAGCAGGCCTGGAGCACCAGATTTGCTTTGTGTTGTGGAGAGAAGCGAGAAAAGCAGCTGGGATTACCACATCTTTGGCGTCGCTGAATGAATCCTCGACGTCAGAGAAGCTGAAGGAAGCCACCGTCAAGAACTGGCTGGCCACCGACACAAAGGTGTCCTCCCCACCCTGAGGAGGCTGAGCCTGCTGGTAGCGAAGCTCCTGCAGACCGAGCACACGTCTTGGGATGATGCCGACCGTAGATGCTTCAGGGTATTTTTGGAACTGCTGAACTGACTCACCGCCTCAACACACTTCAGGCCAGATTTCAGGGAGCCAATGTCCTTCTCCAACTCTACCATGCTGGAAGCCACAGAAGAAAGGGATCGTGGTCAGAGAACGAAGGCTGCCTTAGGTCAGGTCTGAGATCTGACGACAGCGGGCGCTAAAACCCAGTCGCCGCCCCCTAAGACCACCGTTTAACGCCACAGCTTCAGCGTCTGGTCTTACTTGACTTTAGCAGCTTCTGGCACATGTTGCAGCTCCTCGCCGACGGCCACCACGGACGGGAACTTCTTCTCCAGGACGGTGATGATGTAATGGAGCAGCGTGACGTTCCTGCAAGCCAAAAACAGACTCAAGCCAACGCCGCTCGAGCCGAACGTGGTGCAAACAGCCGCTCCCGCCATCTTGTGTGTGTGTGTGTGCGATGTGTTGTACCTGTCAATGCTGGACTTGGTGTCAGGCAGCTTGTTGAGGCTGGACACCTTAAATCCAAAGGCGTTCCCCCGCTGTCCTTTGTTCATGTAGTTGCCGAAGGCCAGAACGACCTCCAGGAGCTGAGTCAGCGCTTTGCTTCGCATCACCTCCTTGGATGCACGACTCAGAGCTGAAAGCGCACGTTTATCACTTACCAGCGCTAATGCTGAGCAGGAAGCACAACACGCACCAAAGCACACCGAGGCGGGAGGCTGCGATTCCCCCCCGATCAGTCGGAAAGTTCAACATTTACAAAAAAAATCTACCTTCAATTTTGGGCTTGACGTCCGTCACTCTTTCAGCAAACTTCTTCTTGAAGTAGAGCGACTGTAATCGTTGTTGGTAATGGTTGATGCTGCAAACACACACGCGCGCGCACACACACACACACACACAAGTAAACCCTGAGGCCTTTCATGGAAAAACGACGGATGTTTTTGGCTCAGCGTTTACCTGCTCATGTCATAAAGGAAGCGATCGGCTTTGGCCATTCGATCCAGTTCGTGTTTGTGTTCTTCTAATAATTCAATGTCACTTTTCTCAGGAACAAACTTTAGAAGCTACACACACACACACACACACACAAACAACAAAATTAGAGTAATCGTTTAGTCTTCAACAAAAGCAAACTTAAATGTGGACGCAGAAAGGTCAAACACAGCTGCCTCCGTCGCCGATTTGCTGTCAAATCTTTTGAAATCAAGCAAGGATGAGAGATGAAGCTGATCGAATTTATATCTGACAGTGTAACATTTGCAGATTATTGGAGAATCAAAGCGCGACATGTGACATTAAATACTGAGCACTGCTACGAAGATGACTTTATCCAGGAAAACCTGGAACTACGGTCACACCAACAACAACGTGGGTGCTTCCCATCGGCTCTCATCCCGAGAGATGAGCATGTCGGCCCGGAGCAGCACCTCCGCACCTCCGGGTCCCTCAGAGGACAGATCCACCTCTGGAGGACTGACCTTGTAGCTTTGTGGTCAGAGGACCATCAGGAAAACCCCGAAATCAAGTTGCAGCTCAGCAAACTCACTCCCTGTGTGTGTTACCTGCTCCAGCATGTCTTTAGGGAGGTCTTCCTGTTCATCCATGGACAAGATGGCGTGACGGATCTCCTCATTTGTCATTTTTAGGCTAAAAAAGACAAACTAAAATCACATTTCTATAAAGGAAATCAGATAAATGTTTAGACCATCCATTGTTTTAAAGTAAAGTACAACCCTCCTAACACACACACACACACACACACACACACACACACGCATGCACACACACCGTGAGAGCAGAATATTACAGTTCTGAGCTCGCCGGCCATCAATCACTGAAAGTTCTTTGACCTTCTTGGTAAAAGTGATGTCATCTTCAGCATTCTTCTGTAAGAACCAATGAGTAGAAAGGAATGAAGTTCCCAAAAACAAGCTCGCTCACGTTTATATGAGAGAAACTAAACAGAATCTCTTCTGCTCAGTTATGAACTACAGGCTGACGTGTATACCTGAGGTTTCTGGTAGGCTGAGAAGGTCTTCTGGAAGTCCTCCAGATCTAGAACCTTAAACACCTTCAGATCGTCGATATCTTTCCAGATGGTGGCTTCTATCTGGCTCTGAACCCAACACAAATGTCACCAATTCAAATGAGATGGCAGCAGAACAGCGGTGACGCGACCAGGCAGACCAAATCTCATAGCCCTTTTACTTTATCTCCACCATGTTGCAGCCTTATGCTAAAATAAAAGAAGATCTAATAATCATTCCTCCATCTAATCTCAATAAACCAGGATAACAATGTGAAGCTTTATCTCCATCTCTCAAGTATCTCTGGAGGGCAGGGGGAGGGGCTCCATGGGTCCGTTCAAAGATGATCATCTCCATCAATCACTCCGCCTTCTGGATCTAATCCAGTGTGGAGATCCGTTAGATTCTGAGATTAACTGGCCAGGCGGATACAGCAGGGCTGAAAGGTGAAAACAGGCTGCTTGCTGCTACAGCCAGGACACAGGTAGCTACAGGCGGGGGGGGGACCCCGGACCCCCTGGGGAGCTGACCCAGATCAAATTAGCAGACATCAACAACAGGGTCCAACCATGGACAGAGGCCGGTAAGGACCCACTGCTCCTGGCTGCTGCTAAGGTCGGCAGTGGCCGCAGAATTCTGCCTGCGCCACACTTCAGTTTTTCCTTTTAATTACATTTTCTAAAAGTCAGTCTTCACCATGTCATTGGTGCTAGAAGACAGCGCGAAACGGACGAGCATGAGGTAAGAAAAAGTTGAACCTAACAGCTGAATAAAAAAAGAAAGAAATGACGACAGGGAGTAAAACTGCTCTATCATAGGTTTTACTAACTGATAAGACAGCTTTGACCATCTATGCATCGTATATTTGGACTCTGAGGTGTGTGTTCACATCAGTAACTAGAGCTTACCTCTGGAAGTTTGCTCCAGTTGAAGGACTTCAGTGGGTTTGATGGTCGGGGAACATTCTTCTTCTTTGCTACTCCTACCGGAGCTCCTGGAGGTGGTGGTGGTGGTGGAGGTGGAGCAAGGGGACCCATAGCAACCGGAGGACCTCCTGGAGGTGGAGGCGGCGCAGGAGGAGGAGGAGGAGGAGGAATAAGAGGAGGAGGAGCAGGTGAGACAACTACACCGGGTGCCAGAGGAGGTCCTCCCGGAACACAGGACGTCTAGCGATAGAGCAGAGTCATTCAGACCATGTGGACCGATGACAGAAGACTTCAGATGATCACATGTTCCTTAAAGAACTCACAATTTGCTGTAGCTGAGCTGACAATTCCGCCAGGTGCACTTTGGCCTGTTTGTGCTCATTGCACTCTTTCTCCAGTCGGTCTTTCATCGTGTTCAGCATCACCATCATGTCCTCCTTTTCCTTGTTCTTGGCCTCACACTCCCGCTCTCTCTTTTCATAACGCTGCTGTAAGTTCTGATGTTCTGGACAGAGCAGAAGCTTGTCAGGGTTAAACTGCCAGACTGCTCTTAAATCGCTAAGATAGTCAGATGTCACGTGAAAACTGCAGCCTGTTCAGTGAGAAAAGAACAAAACGGTGTTGTGACGGCAATGGTGTTGAATAATAAATAAATGAATATTAAAAAAAACAAAACATATCATGTGTTATAAATTGTATCATTATTCGGGGCTATAAAAACATCTCCTCCAAATGGTCCTGTCCTGTTCCATGCCCATGCTAGCAAGGGAAAATTGCTCGTTTGTCCCTAAATTTTCAAACCTCCTGTTGAACGTTTAAGGTGGTCAGTAGTAAATTGGCGCCATCTGCTGGACATAACTTGAAAGTGGAAAAAGCCAGCCCCCCCCCCCCCAGTTTAAAACCGCTCCAGTCATACATTTATCACATTGGAAGTTTAACAAAAACACCAGGTCAGTGGTCACGTCAGTCCTGTTTTGGGGGGGGGGGGCAGTGATCTGAAACTAGGTGAGAACAGTAGACAAAAATAAGCAATCTCATCTTTACCTTTTCTCATTTTATCAGCATGTTCTTTCCACTTCTTGACCTCCTCCTCCTTTATGAGCCTACAGAAACAGGAAAATAGCTCAAAGCTTTGTTTGCACTCAGACATTTCACTATTTTTCCACAGGTCTGGCATAAGTGAATTATTCTATAGGTGATAGTTTCTGTTTTGATGTAAACGTTTTCATGAATATCAAAGCCCTACAAACACAGCCAGTAGGGCAAAATTTACAGGGAAACTGATTTTTTTAAAATTATTTTTCCATCCTTTAACACTCCCTGGTCTCAACCACCCTCCTTCTCTCACCATCAACACCGGAGCACCGCAGGGCTACGTGTTAAGTCCTTTCCACGATCAGCCACCACAAAAAATACACAGCCATCCTCACGCTGGTCACAGACAAAAACTACGTCATGGATTATCACACCACAGTCACACGCTCCACCCAGCGGTGTGAAGACAACTAAGTGGACTTTAATGTGAGCAGCAGCCATCGTCAACCACAACCAAACAGTTGAAACAGCCTTTGAAAACTAACACTGGACAACACACGGACATTGGAGCAGTAAATCACGGTCATTTAGGGGGAAAAAAAGCCACCAAAGACTGTCAATCATCCGTGGAAAGTGGAAAGGACTTGCTGCTGCTCCCCATCGGCTCCTTCTACTGCACCAAAGCATTATCCAGTTAATTCTGTGGTTTTGTCCTTTGTCCACCAAGACTGCAGCAAAAATAATAGGTCTTTGAACACCCAACCTCAATGAACTTAATAGGACCATTACATGCTTCTCACCTTCTTACACACACACACACCTAATGAACTCTGAGCCCCTGTGCCCTCAGCATGAGGGTGCAGAAGCCTGATCCCTCTGGTCATCTCCAGCCTCAATAAGAGGCCCTCTTGAATCTTTGAAGCGTGTGTAATGTTGTTCCTGGATGTGTTTATGTATTGATGTCTCTGCGGTTACCGTTATGGTTGTTGGTGTCTCACGTGCTAACAAATGCTCCTGTAGGAGCGACACCATCACGGGAGGGATGCTGTTCTTCCTACTTTTAGTGAGGCGCAGTTAGAAGTTGTTGAAACTTACATGGAGATGATGTTTTTAACATTGAAGTCCTCCAGCGGGGCGACGTCGGGGTCGTCACCTTTGTCTGTCTGCAGAACCAGCTGCTGAATGATCCGGTCCAGCAGCACCCAGTACTGCAGCAACGCCCCGCTCTGTTTATCTGCAGGAACAGGCAGCTGCGGTCACCGTAACCACGGCGGCGGCGGCGGCGGCGCCAAGACGTGAGTGGAAATGTGCTTACAGGGCATGAGGAGGCAGTGCTGCAGCGCAGAGAGCAGGTGAGGGTATGCTTCTGTGTGGATCAGGTTCTTCTTGATCTGGTCAAACATCTGGCTGGCGCTCTTGGTCTCCACGTGGACCTGGAGGAAGGCAGTTCACGGGAGTCTTCGTCGGCTTTGAAACATGCTGATTAATTAGGGGAGATGAAGCCATTAACAGGACTCACGGCATCAAAGCGTTTGGACATGAGGAGCTCGTCCTCGTTTCTTAACATCTCGAAGAAGTCCAGATGTCTGGAAATACATTACACACACACACACACACACACACACACACACACACACACACACACACACACACACACGATAATTGAATCAAACAAGTGTGAAGATCAAAGAACCTTAGCTTTAGGAGGTGTCGTACTTACACCCCAGAAACAACTTTCACCAACATTCATTTAACTGTTTACTGACTGGTTTGTCTGTCAGATCACACATGTCACAAGGTTACACCCCGAAGCGCAGGAGGTCCTGCAGACGCTGTCCACGTACCTGTCCAGGGTAGCGTTTTCATGGCAGTGCAGCTTGTCAATGATGGGCTGAATGCCCAACATCAGAAACTCATAACGCAAATGGATCCGGAATTCCAGACTGGTCTGGAAACACACAGAAACCATCAAAATCAGTTATTTCACCCTCTCTGAATCAAAGACATCACGTCATTAACAACGTTTTACATCCAGAGGCTCAAATCCTGCCGCAAGTGCACGTCCCTGGTGAAAACACACCGTTGCTTCTAATTAATCAGTTAAAGTCCAGAGCACTAACTCAACCTTTTGTATTTTTGTATCCTGTTCCAGTTAAAACAAATGTTATAATAAAAAGTGAGGTGTGCGTGAGAATAAAAGTCAATGTGTATAAATGTTTGAGCTGCAGGGGTTTAGAAGCTGAATCATTCACAATAAATCCCAGTAAAACCAGTGTTCTGAAGGGTGTGTATCAAATAGCAACATTAGCCTAGCTGCTAACATCCTCCACCCTCTTTACTCCGGTCTTAAAAGTATTTGGATGAGTCACAACAGTCAGAAATAAACTATTGTAACAATATCCAAGGAAAGAACTACTGACGGACTGGAAGACAGCAGACACACCTGGTGTAACCCAAATCAGTCGGCCATGATGGTTGAGGTTACATGCACTCTTCGCTGGCAGATTGTGACCTGATACAGTAGCAAACACACCAGCTCCCAGATGACAGCAGCGTCGGACTCGCGTTCGTTGGGTTGAACGACTGATCCTTGGGACTGTGCTTTACCTGGCTGCCACCTGGCTGATCTGCCCTGCTGAAACATGGAGTCAGGGGCGGAGCTTATATTTAAAGAGTGGGCAAGACCAAAGCCCGTTCCCAGATCAAACTGGAGCGGTCCATTTTCCCTGGCTTTATTATTCAACCATCACTGGTGACCACTGACACCAGTGATAAAGATGAGACTGTTTCCCAGTGTGTGTGTGTCCCAACCCTAATTAGCCTAGTAATCCCAGCTCTGTGTACTTCAACCCTCTCCTGACCTCCTCTCCTGACCTCCTCTCCTTAGCTTTAGTATCTGTTTTGGATTATTGTTTAGATTTTGACTTAAAAATCGAAACTATCTTTGGAAGGAAATGCCAGCAGTTCCAGAATCCCAGAAGTCTCCGAGGAGGTTAGAGTGAAGGAAGAAGGTTAGAGGTCCATCTGAGCAGATCCGGGCCGGACCTGCTCCCTCAAAGTCAACAAAGTGTTTGGGTTCTCAGACCTTGGCCGGTTTGGAGGCTTTTCTTTACCTCTCCGGCTCCTTTACTGAGCACAGCGTTGATGAAGGACATGATGGCCGTCTTCAAGCCGACCTCATCTCTGTAGCGTCCTGTAGATCGGTCCAGGTCCGTCAGGAGTGTCTGAAACAGATCACATGGTACAACCTCTGGGGATGTATACAGGAACTGTACAGGCTGCTGAAACAGGCTGCTAATAATAATTGTTGAATGTTAGCATTTCATTAAGAGGAACGTCTGATGGAGCTCTGGAACACGCTCGACTCAGCATCTTAGATTGGAGCTTTTTATCCAGCATTTTCTTTCTAATATACGCTTGTTTCTTCCGTATCTTCAATAGTTCCTCAAATGATTTAGTCAGAACCTTTAGAACAACAGTAGTTGTGTCTTCAGCTTCACCATCATCCTCATTATTCCGTTGGTAGTAGCGCCTTTCGCTTCATTCAGCATATATCATACATATGTTGAACATTATGCATTCTGGGCTACGTCCCCAGCATGATGGAGCTGAGAGGAAGTGGGGCCCATGACGATAAAGGAAGCCTGGTGTGTGTTTGGTCACGTCCTCAGACGTCAGCATCAGCCGACGGGAAGACCTCAAGGCCTCAGAGGCGGCTTTGGCTTCCCGGATCTCCACTCAGGAGATTCCTCTGATCAGGCACCAAAACGATTCTGTGGATTTGTCCAGAGAGAGTTTGGTTTGTGTCGTGTGTGTGTGTGGATACCTGAAAACGCGTTCTCTCTGCGGCAAACTTCTGGTAGTGCAACATGGCTTCAAGCACTTTCTTATGTCCTCCAGGCACCAAGCAGACGGCCCCGAGGATCTCCAACACGGCGATCTGACCGCAGAGGGAGAGAAATGTGTCTTTTCTAGACTCCTGTTCTACAGCACCTACTGATCCGTGCACAGAATCCCCTCCGTGCACCTGCGCATGTGAGTTTTCTTTTTTTATTGTATAATTTAACCATGATCTACGACGCAGTGAACAGGTTTCAGCCTGGACTCCACCAAAGATAGTCAGCCTGTACAGTCAAACAGAGCCAAATTATGGATGGAGAGTGAAGACAGAACACACACACACACACACACACACACACACACACATACACGTAAGAAGAACCTACACACAACTAAATATAAACCTGAACTCATAAGCGAAACACAAGTCACTAATACAAACATGGGAACTACCTCAAACAATCCAAACAGATGCAGTTTTTGCCAGAGTTTAACATTTTGATTGTACTTTTAAATTGACAAGACACTTCCAAAAAGGGGATAATGTCAGAATCTGGAGAAGATCTGAGGGAGCCACAGCGGAGCAGGTTGTAATCAGGCGCTTGTGTGGGCAGAGATTCTAAAGAGAAGCGTTCCACAGCGTCACCGCGCGCTGTTGCTACCTTGGTTTTGATGTTTTCCGTGACCAGACTCTGAGCGATGATGTTGATGCCCTCGCAGTGACCCAGGACATGGGCTCGGCCCTGAGAGTTGTTCATCAGCGCTTTGATGCAGCCGATCAGCGACGTGTGAACCTGAGACTCGGCGCTCTCGTAGTCCATCGACTTCAGGAAATTCAGGATGCAAGACAGGCCGTCCAAGTCGATGAATCGCGTCACGAAGCTGCAAACACACGGCAGACTGGTCATTTGAGCTCCCCCGCGTGTAAATGCTTCAGGCAGGTGTGGAGACAGACTGCAGTAGATCTCAGCTTTGAGGAGACCGTTAGTTCTGGCCAGATCTCCACCTCCGTTTGCAGAACTGCAGCCCCAAACAAACAACCTTCCGCTGCGGACAGATCTTCAGATTTGGACTCATCAGTCAGAGCAGCTGCTGCCATTTTTCCATTCCTGTCTTTTCTTGGGTGGACCTGGTTCTGACCTGGTTTGCTCTGGAGCAGCTATGAGACGGGTGATGGGAACTGCTGGTGGTCAAGCTGGTGCAGGAATATTGGTAGGAAGCTCCCCCGGTTGTCCCTAGTGTGGACTGACCATCATAAGTTGGAGGACGGCAAGGCTGAGCCCACAGCAGGGAGGTGGGCCCTGCTTTAATCTCCACCTTCCTGACAGAGCCGGCTTGAAGAACACAAGCCTAGTGGCTTCTCACACACACGTCCTCCCTGAAAGCTGCATCCTGGGGCAACATTGACCATCGAAGGACCCAGACCTTCCCGTCAGGTGAGTCCCACTGTTGTCCCATCCCCGCTGAGAGGTGAGGTGAAACACTCGACAGATGTGTGTCCAGGCACCCATTCTGCTGGTCGGGTATGCAACCACAGGTCCCACAGCTTGTCCTTGCCCTGTCCTGCTTGTGTCCAGAGCGAGGTCTCCCATCAGCAGACGGGTCTGTCTTCAACAGCGTCCTCGTGTCCACGGTCAGACATTTCCTCGGACTTGGGCTGGATCCGTTGCATTTCCACCAGCTTCCGGACCAGTGCCCCTCCCCCACACAGCCAGGAAGAAACAGCCAGACATTCCAAGGGCGGCTCCGCATGGGAGTCCAGTCCAACCAGCTCCGACAGATACGGCACACAGCCGGCTCCCAGCAGAGACGACTGCCTGATTTCAGTTCCACTTAGCCCTTTTATGGAAACGTACCTCATTGGCTGCGTCCTCAGCGCCGTCTTCAGCTCATCGATGACCATGTGTCGTCCAACGGCTTCCTCATCCAGCGTCAGCAGAGTCGTCCTCTACAAAGACGTTTGACAAAATTAAGACTGCGCGAGAATGAAATAGTTTGGGATCGCAAGTGATGCTGCCCGTGCTCCACTGAGCCAAAAGGATTTGCATCGGATAGATGCGTTGTGGTGGCGTCACTCACAGCAGACATACACCTGAGCTGGTCGATGTAGTAATCCGGCCAGCTGGTCGCTCCTTTAACCTCATCTGCCTCCTGAAATACACGTAGGAACGGTTGAAAGCACACACACAACAAACAACAACAACAACAACGACGACAATAGTCTAAAGAGTGTCTTCTGTTAAGCATCATTTGGAAGAAAACAAAGCAAAACGTTTGAAATATTAATGATAACTTGCTTTTCTTAGCTGGGAGGTCTTCAGTTGCGTTGAGCCTCTGGATGGACTTACCTTTTTTTTACTACAGTAGATCTGCCATTTTTTCTCCGCTGGTAAGGAAAACATGTTGGCTCGGTGCTCCTCGCTGAGGTCCAGCTCGTCCTAGCACAGAACACACACCAGCTGAAGGCATCAGGGAACAGAACCGGAGCGGGTCGTGGCCCAAACCCTTCCTCACCACCAGCTCTGTGAAGATGATGTCCAGCTCCTGAGGCGGGGGCATGGGCAGGGTGGGCTCCAGGGCCACCACGTTGGTGACGTCATCATGGCAGTGGGTGATCTCTGGTTGGTCGTTCCCTTTGAAGCAACAATAGAAAAGAGACGACAGGCCGCGCCCCTGATGCTGCTTTACCCGTGTAGCCATGGCGACCTGCTGCCAAAACACAGGCAGAAACAACAAAAATAAAAGCACATGCAGTCCTTTTTTAAAAAAAAACAAAAAACAGTAAAATAATTCATTATTACCCGGCTGTTAATTCTTTTTGTGATGCTAATGATGTAGCTTCATACTTTTGCTGTTCTTGAATAACAAGGTGCACCCCTGGATGAGCCGCAGTATTTGAGTGTTTTAGGGATTCGGTACCTTGCTCAAGGGTACCTTGGCAGTGCTCTGAAGGTGTACCCCCCCCCCGCTACTGACACACCTTCTGCCTTTTCTCTGTAATTAGTGTCTTCTGGGGTTTAAACTGCCCAGCCCGACCTTTTTAATATTCTTAATTAAGCGATGATTGAAATATATATCTACATTGAAACAAATGTGACATTTCTAGCTACACGCCTTCACCCGACCGTGACTGACGAGTTCGAACTGTTCTCGTTCTGCCAGGTGAGTCACGGGGTGTGGCCCCTCGTGTATGGTGCGCGTGTTGAACGGAGCTATTTGATGAAGAATGTGATTGGCCTGCCTCAGTTGGCTCCAGATCGTGTGCTTTGATGTCATGAGTCGCTGATCTGATGCTGATGGAAACGCCAACATTGTGCTATCGTTGCAATCGCAAATGCTTCCTAAGGGATCTGAATGTTTCTGAAGCAGCCCCGACTGTTCACGAACAACCATCCTCCGAGGAGACGATGCCGTTCTGAGGGTAGATCACTAAGAACGCACAATGACGGCAGGATACCTCTCGGAAAAGGCTCGACGAAGCAAACACGTAGGTTTGGAACTCAAACTTCTGGAATTGATTGAAGTATAAAAGCTAAGCTGGTCTGAGGAAAGGAGTGGGGCTGGGGGGGGTCACACGCAGGAAGCAGAATGTAATGTTTTTCTTATTGCGAAACATAACAGTTGAGGTAGCCTGAAAACAAACAAACAAACAAACAAAACCTTCACAGCAAACCAAAATGTCCCCTGTGTCGTCGGCCTTGTTTTGAATGTCAATATTTGCTGCTGTAATGATTACTGGTGTTGCAAACAGCCGCCAGGATTTAATCAATACCCTACCATCAATGCCCCCCCCACCCCCTGCCCTTCAAAGGCCAAAGGTCGGCATCGATAGAGCGCTCAGGGACAGTCGTTGCGCAAATACCACTACCACACTGTTTCTGTTCCTGACACAGATGTGGAAGCTTTCACCCGTGACTGAAAATGAACCTTTTTATGTCCAGACTCTTTTTAAAATATCTGAGGACGGTTTCATCCTCGATTCCAAGAATCAGAAGCGTTTGCTGTTCTTTTCCCCTGCTCTGTGCTGAATTTTAGGTGGTGTGTGTCACACTCAGGTATGTGATGAATTACCTGATTAACAAGTGATGCTGGTTTGGCTGAAAGCTGCACACCAGCGTGTTCAGGCTAAAATGGAACACTTGTTTAGTGTGAGCCAGAGGGAAATGGACTGGTTTGTGGGACAAAATAAGAAAGCCCAGCTTTGATAGTTTCCTATTGTAATTAGTTTAAACCTTTATTCTGGTCCTGTTGCTGGTACAGACAGTGTAAAATACTTTCATGTCCTATTTTCGGATCCAACAACAAAATTCAGAGTCAAGACTTACCTGAGGATACCGGTGCGTTTCCGTTCACTATTTGAAATCCTTACAACAGCAGCACGGCCTCAGCGTGAGCTCGGTGCTGACCCACACACACAGTCCGAGCTCGTCATCGCGGCAGCGTTCTCACTTCTGTGCTTCCCGCCTATGTGATGCAGTACGGCGCCATGCTCGGCAGCCGTCTGTCAGGGGTCCGAGGCAGCGCGCTTCTTTAGCTAATCCACAAGGAAAGAGGTGCGGAAGCGCGACTCAGACTCCATCAAGTGACTCCTTAAGATAGAGACCGACAGAGGGATACAGCTAACCTAGTATTAAGCACGTAAACGAGCTCCACGGGTGACCAACTGATGAGAAAGTCCTTTCAAAGCCGTCCTCTGTGTTTGCTGCATCTATCCTCCACTCCTCGCTGCTGTGCTCTTTATCTGAGTTCATGGGTCAGTCCCTGTCTCCAGGGTGTGTGTGTGTGTGTGTGTGTGTGTGTGTGTGTGTGTGTGTGTGTGTGTGTGTGCGTGCGTGCGTGCGTGCGTGCGTGCATGCATGTGTGTGTGCAGAGAAACTGACAGGGTGAGAGTTTTAGACTGTTTTTTCTAACACACAATACTGCATTCCTGATGGAGGCAGTCAGACTCATACCTCACCTACTGCAGTGTGTGTGTGTGTGTGTGTGTGTGTGTGCGTGCGTGCGTGCGCATGCGTTCGTACATGTGTGCGTGACAGAGAGAGAGAGAGAGAGAGAGAGAGAGAGAGAGAGAGAAAGGAAACAAGTTAGACCAAGTTTTCTCTCCCTCATTAGCATAGACACTTTGTGGTCACATGATCATTGTGAAAGGTAGAGAATTAGATCATGCTAAATATGACTGAGTTTTTATGTTTATTGTTGTTGTTGTTGTTGTTGTTGTTGGGTGTATTGGAGTGTGAATCCAGAGCCTTGTTTAACCAAAGCTCCTTCGCTGGGATCTACTGGGCCTAATGTGGCAGTGACAATAATGGCTTTTCACTCAAATTCTTCCAGAACGATAAGGTGGAGCTTTCAGAGTCTGGACCACTGGACCAGGACCCGGGGAGACCTTCAGGCAGAACCAGCTGGATGGATGGATGCATGCCAAGGCACACTTATATGTGTGAAAGTGTAAAGTAGTTACAGTTTGGAGTATTTGTTGTCTTTATTCTCCTGATTACTTTAATTTGCTGTGTGATCTTTCTGTTGTCAGGTCAGTGTAAACTGTCAGGCTGAGCATACAGCGACCCCTTGTGGTAAGTTAAGGTAACATATTTATTTCTTCTGTAAATTCATTAATATCTACCATCCATCCATCCATCCATCCATCCATCCATCCATCCATCAGTCCATCCTGGTCAGTATAAGGTAAGTTGGCCTTGTTGCTGTGTGACATTGCGTTTGCATTAATATTTAAGTGGATGTGTATTTAACCTGGTCTGACAGACAGGTTAGGAAGAGACGCTGGCGGGGTCACGACCTCAGTCTGAGCTCAGCACGACCTCCTCAACACACCACTGAATCCTGCCGTACCGTGTACTTTTATATTATCTCTACCCGGACGTGTGAAACCTGAAATCCGTCCAGACCCGTGCTCCCAGTGAGGGGGCAGCACCGCCGCCTGCTTACAGGCGGCCTGGAGGCCTGGCGTGCTGATGTCACGCCACGTCACCGGTTAACAACCAAATTGAACGTGGAACGAAAGGAAGTCGTAGCATTTACCTGATGAAGCACATTGTGAAGGGAACGATTTTTGTGGGATTAGTCCGGGGTTTAGAATCCGTGCAGGTCAAGGAGAAGTCAGAGGTGACGCAGGAGGAGCAGTTAATGCAGGACGCTCAAAGGAAGCATGGCGGCTGAACGATAGCAACCCAGATCTGCTGCCCCTCCACCGTTCCCTGTGGCCCCTAGGGGCTCGCACGAGGCTGGGGTTCGGAGGGGAGCCTCAGCGAGTCCCTCACGGCCGCTCGGGTCCGGCCAAAAGTGACCACATGGTTTACGATGAAGGTTTTCTTGGTTAATGAGATGTCAGAGAGATGGACTGACATGGCCACAGATGGCTTTAACGCAATCGGCAGCTGCCAGATTTACTGCTACGCTAATGGGAGCAGCAAATGAGGTTACGGGGTCTTTCTGAGTTCACCGGCGTTGCCAACTGTTCCAGATGCAGAAGTATCGAACCGGAGGCTTAAACCGATCGGGTCGATCTGATTCATTAGCATTATCACACACCAATGCAGACCATCGCTCTTAACACACCTTCAAATACTCACTAATTCCACTACAGCGTCGTGGTCAGACACAAAACCTCGTACTTGCTAATGAATTAGCATAGCCTTGAAGTTAATGGAGGCGTTACACTACAGAGTGTAAAAGAGCACCCCCTTTAGGCCTTTATGGCCTCAGTGCAATGAAAGCTAAATATTAGAAGCAGATAAAAGAGAGGCAGAATTTCTTAAAATCACCTTTAAACTGGCCTGCATGCTTTTGCTAAGAAAGCCGCGAGTACGGTTGAGGGGGCAGCCATCGGCCTTTGGCTCCTTCCAGACACTGACGGCCCAACCTTCAAGAACCAGCTGGTTGCATCCACCTGCTAACGCTGAAGTCTTTTCCACGTGTTTTCCAAACTGTGGTCAGATATGGAGCAGAGACAGCACGATGTTCCTCACGTGTGGACAGATAGGACACTCTTGTTTTTACTCTTTCTTTCTGCTCAATTAGCATCATCCACCCGTCCCGTCTCCCACCTGTGTTTGATGTTCTCCTTCCTTCCCCTCAGGCCTCTTTTACATTCTGTTGCTGGATCTGCTTCGACGTTCAATCCCGACACATATTTTACTGTTAACTCTGAACTGGCCTAGTTCATTTACAATTCTTTATTCTAACTAGTTAAGATTCTCAGTTTGGTGAAACTATCGATTACATATCAGGATTGCTAATCACTTAAAGACAATAAAAACTACTTATTTCAATAAATAAGTAAATAAATAAATAGAGAATGGGACTTTTTTATTTACACAAAGTGTAAAATACACACATTCCTAAAGAAAACTTCTAAACTTCATAATGAATTAGATTTTCCTTTACTCATTTTGGGCACCACTGGTTGACACTCATCTTCATCGTTGGTGTGGATGTGAAGACTTTCCTCTGCTGCCGGACCGTTGGGGCGGCCTGGTAACGCTACATGCTGATGAAGGCAGGCTGGTGCAGCCGTATAAAACCCTCAGAAACCACGTCTTTGATGACACTGGCTGTTTTAATTTCCTTTGCAGGACTTGCTAGAGCTAATTATGGATCTGAAGTCAGATCACTGGTCAGAGGGTATCGTTTAAAACAGAGCTGAGCAATTATTTAGCCTGAAGGGCCACATTGGGTTTAAGATCTGGATGAACGGGCCGGCCATCGACTAAAAATCCTGCTTGATGACTATTGACGGAAAATATTTTGAAGAGCCTGTAAATTGGTCCAAATAGAGGTGGATGATGAAGCTCTGAATGATGTTTGGCCCCACCTTCTTGAGGGGACATGTTAGCATTATGCTAGGTAAAGGACAGCTGGAGCCAGAGAACCTGTACGAGAGTGGGAGCCCATCGGCCGCATCGCACAGCGCGGTGTGTTTCTGACGCAGTGATGCTGAAAACCCTCGAGCCCTGCTCACATCTACTGGCAAACATCTGGACCTGAAGACCAGCTGGAAGACGTTCATCTGACCACATCTGTGTGGAGCCACAAGCGTCACGGAAGCGTCCTTCTGACCCAGGGGTGGGCAGTTATTCAGCCTGAAGGGCCACGTTGGGTTGTAGATGTTGATGAAGGGGCCGGCCAGGTGGTGCAGGAGACTAAGCCCCCAAATGAGGATCGGAGGTTGACTAAAAATCCTGATTGATGGACTATTGACAGAAAATATTTTGTAGAGCCTGTAATTTGGCCCAAATAGAGATGAAGCTCTGAATATGTTTGGCCCCGCCTTCTTGAGAGGACATGTTAGCATGCCAGGTGAAGGGATGGTGGGGGGGTCTGAACCTTTTTCTAGCCAACCCTCCTAATTTGGCTTTTGGAGAAATTATTGTGAAGGCTCTGCGGGCCGGATTAAATAGTTCATCGGGCCACATGTGGCCCCCGGGCCTCAGTTTGCCCACCTCTGGTTTAAAAGATGCTCCGCCTGCCTCAGGGCTTATCAGCTGGCGTCTGCTTCGTGCTCGGGGCAGGACAGAGCACATTTGAGTATACGCTGCGAACAAATGTGGATCTCTTTCTTGTGCAGCGTAACCGAGAACAAAGGAGCGAATACCAATGAAAAATACTGAGACTGACAACGGAAACCAGAGGTGGCCCTCAGGAATCGAGCCAGTCACCGGAGCCTCTTGTCCAGAACGGCTCCTTCTTTTCTTTCCACAGAATTCTCCTCAGGGCCACTGTTGACATTTTCACCTACTAACGATTCACGCATTTTCAGAAACACATTTGTACATAAAGTGAGATAAAAATGAATCCCAAGCAAACGTTAGCATGATAGAGCCTTGAGCAGAACTTCACAGGCTGGTGTCGGCCGTCTTTATCTTTGGGCCGCCGGCTACGCTGGGCAAGACCGCCGTGTCGGGCTGGGTGTCCTTACAGAAGAAGATCACTGGGTTTCTGCAGGCCCACATGGCAACCTCTGCTCCCCCACCTCCTTTCCCAGGACTTGAACTGGACAGGCGGCTATTGTTCACCCCGACCCGACTGACGTAGCGGTCCCGTATCCTGTCTGCTCGGTTCAGCTGAATGTCCCGGTTCTGGGTGTGGCTGGAGAGGTAGGCGGCGATGTTGCGTGTCCGATAGCCCTCCTCTCTGCTACGCCCTAGTAACATGGATATATTTGGGTTCCTCATGACGTAAATCAGCGGGTTTATGGCTCCGTTAGCCCAGGCTAGCCAAATGGCCACTGTGTCCATCGCTGGGTTGAAGGTGTAGTTTCCCACCGCCGTAACCAGCCCCAGTAAACAGTATGGCCCCCAGCAAAAAATGACGAAAACAATCATGATCAAAACGGTGGTGGCTGTTCGCATTTCGCTGTAGAAGCGGAGCAGGCACGCGTACGTCGTCACAGGTCTGACCCGGATTTCAGAGAGTCGCACCGTCTTACAAATGTTGTAATGGCAAAAGCACATAAGGGAGAAAGGCAGCAAGTAGCAAACGACGATAAGGCTAATGCTGTAGGCCGTCCCCAAACGCGAAGTCCCGGAGTGGAACACATACATGCAGTGGTAGAAACCTCGCTTATGGATTTGGGACGGAGTGGACGCTAAGAGATACCAGGGCAGAGCAAAAACAACAGCCGTCAGCCACACAGCGATCAACAGCCGGGTCGCCTTCTGCCGGTCGATTTTGGCCTGCGGCTGTCTGACGATGGCGTAGTATCTGTCAAAAGAGATGAGCGTCATGGTCAAGGTGGAGATGATCCCGAAACACGTGTTGAAAAAGCCGTTGGCCACGCAGAAGCCGTCCCCGAACATCCAGACGCCGTCCTTGCTGAACAACATGACGAAAGAGAAGGGGAGGCACAAAATGGCCGTGAGGAAGTCGGACAGCGACAGGGACATGATGAAGGCGTTGGTGACCGTCCGGAGCTGCCTGTGCTTGATGATGACCACGATGACCGCCGAGTTGCCCAGGCTGGAGAGGAGGAAGATGGAGAGAAGAAGCAGGGCCTGAGCGGCCACCGTGACGCCGTGGAGGGCGGGGCTGCCCTCGCTGGCGCTGAGCACCGACAGCGGCGAAGCTTCCAGGATCTCGCTCAGCGGACTCCCCTTCCTGTCTCGGAGAGCTGACAGATTCTTGGCGGCGCCCGCCACCGTGGCCTCTGTGGTGGCGGTCGTCATCGAACTGGCCACTATGGAGACAACCCTGAAGGACAAAGACAGAAGTTACATTAAGTTAAGCTGACATTACACCTACCGACTTTTCAAAATCGCAGAGAAAATTCCAAAGTCGGAATAAAATCTTTGGCGTGGTGCTGAAGTTGAGGCGTGTCCTTACAACCCGATTTTAGCTCGTCTTTTCCGCGTCTAATACTTTAATATTCTCCTAAGTCTTAAGTCTCGACACCAAACAGGAAGGAGCACCGTTCAAAAAGAACAACTCGTCGAGCTCGTTTTTTCAACCGGGACCGTCTCCACATTTTCTGGCGTATTCTCTTTTTTTCTTTTTGACTTTGTTTTTTGAACAAATATCTGCGCACTCATAACGGTGGCTACTGCCAAAAGCTGCGTCTCTTCCTCCTCCTCCATTTCTCTCCGCCCAGAAGTGGCTGTCGGAATTTTCCAGGAGGTGCATGATGGGAAATAATCTCAAGAGAATCTAGTGCCTGTGCCTACTATTGTGACTAAAAAAGTCAAGGTGTCAGAGAGGGTGTCAGATGACAGTCTTTTAAAAGTTTGATCAAAGTTTCACCAAAGTCTTCCATTATAAAGAGGCTTTACTAACTTTAACTGGAACTATCTTTGCTCAGGGTTAAAATACGGCCATAAATACACTTTATCACACATAAAACGAGTTATGTACGATAGCATTAGTTTTCCACTGTAATGTTTAGATGAACCCCAGGCAGGTAGCTGCCCCAAATTTCCCTTACGGGGGTGCTGGAGTCTGTCCCAGCAGCACCATCGGGCCGCCCTCAGTAACAGAGCGTGTTTATGTGGCTTAATCGGGATCAGTCTGGATCAGAACACGCAACTGATACGTTTCCTCCAGTCACGGTTGAGGGGAACAGCGGAGCTACACCTTTAGCAAGGCAGCAGGCCAGAAGCGAAGCCTGACTCAGTGCTGAGGTGGTACTTCAGGCTCAAAGAGCTTTGGTGAAATGGAAGCTGCACATCACATCAATGGGCTGATTCATGGTTCCCTCTTTGTTCTAACGGTCCTCAAGCCCATAAAGCGGGTCCTGGCTTTCTCCATATCACTCTGCTCAGCTCCATTCCCTCCATGCTCCACTTCCTGCAGTAGTTTGGGCTTGAGCTGAAGAACCCGGCTACAGAGCAAAACCACAGAACGTCCACACGACCCAAAAGAACAACTCCATTCAATTCGGGTTTATTTGTATAGCGCCTGGCGTAAATGTGAACATGGCGGATCTCTGCCTGGATCCTCCTGCTGGAAATACGACTCGTTTGGACAACGCTCGTTTTTCACATTTCCAATTTTTTTCTCCTCTGGTTCTCAGGAGATCCACGGCTGAAGGACAGTTAGGTTCCAAACGCCGTTGTTTGACACCAACTGCTCGGTGAAACTTACTTTCAGATTGAACTTTGCAGTTACTTCATTTGTATTTGAAGCTCTGTACAAAAAGGGCTTGGCGGTCACTTACACGTGCACAACAGACGAGGCGGTGGCGAGCTGGTCGGTGAAGGCCACACCAGAGGAGAGGCCTGTGACGTTGTCACCGTGGAGGGTCATGCTGATGGGGGAATCCAGTGAGGACAAGTCCTCCTTCATCTCACCCGGTCACAGCGGCTCTGGGTGGGGTCTGGCCTCCATCTCCGGCTCTCCCAGTGCATCCAGCAGCATCTGTGGGCCTTTAGAGCTACCAACAAAGGAAAACTTTGATGGTTATAACGAACAGACCCGTGATACTTTAATTTATTCCGCTCTTTGCCACCGTCTCACTCTGAGGACTGATGTTTATGTTGTCGTCAGGTGTTTCAGGTAGCCATCTTTGTTATCACACAAGAGAAATGCTGTCACTTAGGAGCGCTGCTTAGTTGAGAATCAGACTTTTGGGGCCCAGAGCTCTTTACACACCTCTTCATCAGTCATCTTCAAAGATTTGGATTTAAAGATAGTGGTTTCCTGTATTCGCGCCATGGCGAAACTAGACTGTGTCACCTGTGCCACATCAAGGTGTGTGCGCGTGTGTCACTCAGTACATAAAGGAGAAAACATTCCAAATTGCGGGGTCCTGCCCCCCCCCCCCCCCCCCCCCC